>APFE030472786.1:97371-123638 GCA_000404065.3 Pinus taeda | reverse complement strand
TATAATTAATTAAATTGATGGAATTGAAATTGTTTGTTTGACATGGATATGTTTCTTTTGTGACAAAAATGAACTAGATGAATCTACGAACAATGTACATGTAATAAAAGTTCTTGATTAATAAATAGTATGACACTGAACTTGTAAAAGGAGCATTGGTGCAGGCTATGGTATCATGAGTGGGAAAGAAATGAGGGGCATTACATGTAACTATCTTGCCAAAACCTCACCATGAAATTTGAATTTAAATATGAGCCTTTTCCCTGTTTCCCAAAGACCATTTAATTTTAAGGGATTGGCTAGTTGAAACAGTTGCCCTCATAAGAAGTTGGGGTGGAAGTTGCAATAGTTATTCAGAATTTAATGGAAGGAATGGGTTGAGTACATTCTTTGGATTTAGAACTTGACCCATGTATTACATAGTATATTGTGGTAAATGTGGGACCCTACAACAAAAAAGTCACTAATACATTCATGAACATATGAATTTAGCCGTTCATGCACAAGGAGGGCCACCCACATAGAGAAGAGACACAGGTTATTGAGCAATGAAATTTGCAAGCATAATGCTGCCAAACCCAAGTGGAATAATGGATGAAGCATTTTGGGTGATTAATATGTGTTTTAGGTACCCAAATATGTTAATAAATTGACTAATCGTGGATTGGAATATCATTGGTGTATTTTGGCCTCCCTTAAAATGATTTTTTTCTTCAAAGACTTGCAAAAGAGCTCTAGACTCTAACTAAGAAGAGTGGGTTGTGATTTCAATTGTGTTGGTTAAGCAACATAGGCAAGAGGAGGGGAAATTATTGATGGACTGTAGAGAAGTGAATGGGTTACCTCATCTTTTTTCTTACCAAGTTCATAGGAACTTGAAGATCATAGAGGTCCAAAATATATTGGGAATGGAGATCCATGACTCTATCATGTGTGAAGGAGAGTTGCTTTCAATTAGTTGAAATACCAATGAGTTATTAGTTTCCCCCTTGTGGTATAATGATCAGGCCAAGGGTTGGACAGTTGTAGAAAGTTGATGTGAAATTAATCCCATGGTTGAGTGGAAACTCCCCTTCTGAGACTAGTTCCAAACTTGAAATTTCAAGTAAGTCACTGTCTGTGTTGCCTATGTTCATGTGATTATCGTTCATTTAATTTTTAAATAAATCTAGTAAAAGCGTGTAGTGTTTGATTTTTTTTATAATAAAAATTTGTTCATATGATCATGGTATACATATATATATAGATATATATTCTTGCAAGCATATAAAGATATGCTTCACTCAATCTATGCATTTTAGCATGAAGGTATACTATTGCAACTATATAAATTAAATGACAATGATATAATTAAATGTTGGTAAAAATCAATACACATCAAAACAATTATCTCATTGATACATCTTCAAAATGCAAGTTGTTAAAACAAAAATATAAGAAATAACTAAATTATAACTTCTTTATTATTATTATATTATATTAAAAACATAATATATTATAAATATTTATATTGATTTTTAAACATATATACATTTAGAAAATCATGTAACAAGATTCTCAATGGTGGAGATTCACCCCCACTTTACTATGGAGATTTCTAACTTGTAAATAGGTTTTATTAGAATACCATGGACCAAAACCATGACTTACAAATACTACATGCCCAAAAAATCATAACCCATGTTCATATGACATTCCTTTGAATTGATAAATTTAAATAAAATGGTAGAAAGGGCACTACTACTTTTGAGATAAATCTCAATCTTTGATTTGTAGCTACTACTAAGAATATTCTACAACATTCCATGGAAGTTAAAACCCTACCATCAACCTAATAATTATTGATAATTAAATTAAAATGTGAAAATCCCTATTCCAAAATATATATGAATTACTTTAAAATTACAAGAGATTTAGGGAAATAAATTGGTAATTGCCTATTCAAGCATAAAGATTTGCATAAATTTTGGTTAGCATAATTGAATTTACAAGAGTTTTTGGGAAAATAAATTGATTTCCAAAATGGAGAAATTAATTTCCTATTCAAGCATAAGAATTTGCACAAATTTTGGTTACTAAAGTGTGTGTAAATAATGGTGGGTAGTAACTACTGGTAAGTGTGCTTATTTATATGTCATTGATATCCATTTTTGGTGGAAAGAGATGCTTAAATTATGGTGGCAAATAACTCACATCAATTTTAGGGATAGTAAGGGCTGGTAAGTGTTGTAATAATAATAATAATTAATAATAATAAAAATTTAATAAATAAAAATTATATAAGAATTAATAATTATTTAATTTATAAACAAATAAATTATTATTATTAATAAATAATTATTATTAAGAATATTTTAATCAAATATAGATGATTAATTATAAAATTAATAAATGATTATTATTTATAAGATATAATTGGCATAGTTTTAACATTAACAATATAATATAAACTTTAAATTATAATCTATAATTAAATAGACATATAATAAATCAAATTATTATTATTAGTAGATATTAATGAATTAATAAATAAATTATATTCATTTATTTTTGGTAATAAGAATAAAAACAATAATTAAATTAGATTTACTTATTTTGTAAATTAAAAATCAAATAAACTATTTACATTAATTGGGTTAAAAAATAGTAAATAATATTAATATAAATATTAAATTAATTAAATAAATAAACATATTGGTATTCCATATTAGGTTAATAAATTACATAAACAATGAAAATATTAAATCTAATATAATATTTATAAGGAATTAATAAGTTTATTTTTAGTATTTTCTTATTAGATTAAATAAATGAATAGAAAAATATTGAATAATATATATGAAATTTTAGTCTTAAAATTTGTCGGCTTCTACTTTAATTTATAGTAGGTATTTATTTATTTATTATGATCGGAAAATTCTTCTCTCAATCTATCAATTTTTATCTTGATGATGGATCCCCTTTAGGGTTCGAAACGTCGACATGTTGAAAAAGAAACTGTGGATAATCTGGGTCATATTTTTCCAAAAAATTAAAGAATCAGAACATGGAAGAAGATGAGAATTTAATTGGAAGAGAAATTCTTACCAATACAGTTTACAAGTAGGTACAAAACTTGAGATAAAGAAATATGACTATGAGAGGATGTACAAAATAATTTTACAAAGTATCCATTGGATTAAGTATTGAAGAACCAGAAGTCCAAAGAGTTGCAAGGTATGTTAACAACCTTAAGTGTTAAATTCAAGATGATTAAATAAGTATCTAGTGCTTTCATTCTATTGAGGAGGTTTTCCAGTTTTTTTTTAGAGTCTAAGAAATGTCATTGAGAAGACAACAAAGTTCCAAAGAAAAGGATAATCAATTAAAGGAAAAGAAACAAGTGGAAGAGGGAACACAAATAAAAATAATGGTGATGAAGAAAGTATCAATAATCAAAGTTATACAGGAGGTGGTAATTTTACTAAAGGACGAAGGTATGGTAGCAGTAAAGGAGATATATTTAATGCCACATGTTTGAAGTATGGCACATAAGGACATAAAGCTTACGAATGCATTGAGAATCAAAATGAAGGATGAAGAAATGAAGCACGATCTCACATGATCCAATTAGAAAAAAACAATTGTTAAACAAGGTAATAAAAGTATAATATGAGCATAGAGAGAACCTCGTGATCAAAATAACACTACTTAAACCAAAGAAGAAGAAGTTGATGAGGAATCTAAACAAAGGAAGCATTTTCAAGACCAAGTGCACAAACAAGGTAAGTGTTGTAATTTGATACTTTATGGTGGATGCATTGAAAATATAGTTTCCACTCAAGTGATTGAAAATCTAAAATTAAAATGTATGCCCCATCTAGTGGATACAAAGTTATTTGGGCCAAAAAGATCACCGAGTTATTGCTTATGAATAGTGTCTATTGAGTTTTTCACATAGGGTATTTATAAGGATCAAATTTTGTATCATGATATTCAATTGAAAGTATGTCATAGACTATTAAGTTAACCTTAGAAATATGATATGAATGTTCTTCATGATGGAAATAAGAATACTTACTAATGTGTGAAAGATGGTAGAAATTTTAGGTTACTCCCAATGAAGGAATAAAGTGGAGAATGTAGCAACAAAGTAATGTTGTGCTTAAACAAATATTTTTTAAGATAAATGAAGAGTTCAAAGTGGTTTCTTGAATTTTTTCAAAAGAATGTATAATGAGAAATAGGGAATTTGCTTGTAAAGGTTGAGACAATGTTAGAAAGTTATATTGATATCATCTTAGATGAGATGCCAATGGAGAGACTCTAGTGAGAATCACATCACATCATATTAATTTGACATCAACTTTGATCCAAAATTAAACAGGAACACAACAACTTACATATATAATCATAAACACAAAGATGTAACAAAAAAACACTTCTTTTCATTAATAGAAAAATATTGAACTATGCTTACAAACAGAATGGAAATAAGATAGCTCGAGCGATGGTAGATTATCTCTAAGAAGAGATGTGGCATCTACATGCCTCTAAACTACGTTACAATGAGGCTCAAGGGCCTATTTATTATTGAAAAACGTAAGAAAACCCTAAACAACCAAAACCCTAACACTAGGAGATGTAACACCAAGCGTTTGTGGGCCCCGTTGGGGTTAATTGGGCAATCAACTCCCCGAGGTCGTACCTTGGTCATATTATCTCCGTTTGGCGCTTATGATACCTTATTGGAAAGGTCTCTTTGAGTACTACAGGTTTCTCCGCAAGCCCTTGATTATGGTTATAGGCTTGTTGTGGACCCCAAAAAAATGTCGTTTAGGGGGTCAAAAGTTCAAGACCCGAAAAACTGCTAAAAATAGTAAATACTGAAATGAAAAAGGAAACATATGAAACTAACTGGGGGGTATAGCTCGAATAGGTGGGTGGCCACCAATATGCACCTGGACCATTCCTCTCCCCTATGAAGAAATGGTCTCCATTGCGTGCAGAGCCTCCATGAGGTGAGAAAATTTATGTTGAACCTCGTTCCTGGTGAAGGAGTTGCCCTGATTTGAAAACTTGATATAGTTGTATCCTATGTTGGTGAGTGTTCTTGATCTATGTCTCCATGATATGATCATTTGTGGCATGTTCCATGTAGTCTAGGTTGAGCTCTGTTGGTGTGAGATGTTCTGCAATGTCAGATGTGTTTAACATTGGTGGAAAGTATGGCATAAGATGATCTACATTGAACACTGGGTGAAAACCAAGGAATGGTGGGATGCTGAGCTCGAAGTCATTGTCATTGATGGCCTTATTGATGGTGTATGGCCCATATCGGAGCGAACGAAGCTTGTGGTGGGGTCCAACAAGGTGCTCCTTCTGCAAATGTAGCCAAACTTTGTCACCCACCCGGAACTTGTGCGACACTCGATGTTGATTATGACACTTCTTGTACTTAGCATTGGCTCTATCCAATATATCATGGACCTACTGGAGGATGTGTTGAATGCACTCAATGAAGCTATTAGCCCTTTCACCTTCAGACTGAATGTGAGCCAAATCTACCTGAGTGGCTGCAAATGGTATGGAAACATCAATGGGGCATAATGGCTGAAATCCAAACCCTACTTGAAAGGGGTTGTGGAATGTTGAGCTATAGAGAGCTCTGTTATAGCTGTGTTGGACATAGGGGAGACTTTCATCCCACATGTGTGGATGCTTCGAGTTGTTCATGCGCAGAATGTGTACGGTCATCCTATTGACAACCTTTGTTTGGCCATCAGTTTGGGGATGGAAAGTCGTGGACTTAGTAAGTTTTGTGTCCAACATTGACCAGAGACTTGACCAAAATGCACTCAGGAATCTGTTGTCCTGATTTGAGACAATGGGCTATGGGATCCCAAAGTGTACCCATACTCACTCAAAGAAGAGCGTAGTAGTGGCCTCTGCTATGATACTCTTCTTACAAGCCACCATGATGGCCATCTTAGAGAATTTGTCGATGACCACAAAAATGCAATTATTTTCGTGGTTAGTAGAAGGAAGGCCCAACATGTTATCCATGGAGACAGATTCCCAAGGTCGGTTAGGAATAGGTAGAGGAGTGTACAAGCCTTGTTTCTTGATGGTTGGTTTGGTAATAATGTAGGTGGTGCAAGATCTAATGTAATTCCCAACATCCTGACGAAGTTTCAGCCAATAAAAATACTTCTGCAATACCGCCACTATTTTCTTTACTTCGAAATGTCTAGCGACTTGACTATAGTGTGCCTCCCAAATCATCTTGGCACGCTCACTTGAAGGAACATAGATGTGTCCCATGTAGTATAACGGTGCATCCTGAAGATGAAAATTTGGAACTTTCTTCCCTTCTAGGAGTGTCTAGTATATGTTGTCGAATTCTAGATCGCTCTTGTAAACATGCGGCCACCCCAATGTCTTGTTCCCACATGATTGTGGTCGGCTGAGGCAATAAAAAATAGTATTGGTGCTTCCCTTCTTATAATTAGTGTTCAAATGGAACTGTTCCAAATAGGTGGACCATTTCTGATGGTGATCATTCTGCAACTTCCCTTGTGTCTGTATGAACTGTAGAGGTCGGTGGTCTATGTGGATGATCGTTTCCTTCCCAAAAATGTAATGCTTCCATTGACAACAGGCATGCAAAATGGAATACATTTATTTGTCATAAGTGGGGTACTTTCATACTCTGTCTGAAAGTGTCTCACTGCGATAAGCCACTAGATACCCATGCTGATTAAGAACTTCACCAATAGCATAGTCAAAGGCATCTCTCTCAATCTCAAATGGTTGTTATAGGTCTAGTAATGTGAGCACTAGTGTAGAACAAAGGCGATTATTCAATTCGGAGAACGCTTGTTGTTGGTTGCTCGACCAAAAAAACTTTTCTTTTGCTTTTCCCTTGTTGACTTGACTTAAAGGCCAAGTGGTATGAAAGAAATCCAACACGAACCTATGGTAGAAATTGGCAAGACCCAAAAAGCTATGGAGCTCTGTTAGAGTGGTTGGGGTTGTCTAATCCCGAATGAATTGTATCTTGGATGGGTCCACATGTACACTAGATATTGAACCTGGGTTAGGCCAAAGGTGCATTTCTCCAAGTTAACACACAATTTCTGTTGACACAAGATTTGAAGGACCTATCGAATATGGTGGAGGTGCTCTTCCCAACTCTGGTTGTAGATCAAGATGTCATCTGAATACACCACCACGAATGCACTGGTGAAGGGTCACAAAATGTTATCCATCAGTCTCATGAAGGTTGCAAGGGCATTCATTAATTCGATCAGCATGACCAACCATTTGAAAAGGCCCTCCTTTGATTTGAAGGAAGTATTCCACACATCGGAGGGTTCGATAGGGACCTGGTGATAACCTAACTTCAAGTCAATATTGCTGAAATATTTGGCCTCCTTGAGCTGGTCTAGAAGGCATCAATATGCGGGATTGGGTACCTATTCTAGATAGTGATCTTGTTCAGCGCTCAATAGTCAATACAAAGCCTCCATGTCCTATAGTTTTTTTGTACCAATATAATCGGCCTCCCACAAGGTGATGAGCTTGGCATGATGTCTACAATAGTTCCTTAATCTTCCTCTTTCTCTCATCATTCTCCATAACAGAGCGTCAATAAATTAGTCCATTGGGAAGCAATGCACCTGGGTTCAGATCGATGGAGTGCTTGACTTGATAGTGCAGAGGTACCCTTGTGGGTGAGGTGAAAATATCCCTATACTCCTCCACGGCCTTGTCCATATACTACTCTTGTGCAAAGGATCCCTGCCTGGAAGTTGTGGCCACAAACTTCTTCTTTCCCTTCGGGCAAAGCATAAGGAAGAAAAATTTCCTGGTCTAGGAAATGATCTTACTCCATTGCTCTACAGTGATCAAAGATATGGTGGTAGGAAGGGCTACCTCTAGTATCCTATACAACTTATTAGCCAAAGTAATAATCATAGAGAAAGGTCTAGACTCATATACAACATGTCGCATCCACAAGTATGGTTGTCCTAACAATACATAACGAACTTCAAGAGGAACAATGTCACACAGTACCTCATCCATGAAGGGCTTGATGCTATTTGGAAGGTGACATTGCCGGTTGACAAGAAGATCTCGTCCTTGGTGAAGCCACCCAATGGTGTAAAAATGTGGTTGTGCTATAGAATTTAGGCCTAGCCACTTCATGACCTCTACTGAAATGAGGTTCTTTTGGCTCCCGTTGTCGACAGTGAACTACAACAGAGAACCCTTCACCCACATCTATGAGTGGAAGAGGTGTTCCCCCTCCTTTGGATCTTCAAGCTCAATCTTTTAGATCTTGGTGGTGGCCACGATAGCACTAGGCTCCACATCAATGATCTGCTTCCCTTTGCCAGTTCCCTTATCGGGTTTTGATTCAGAGTCAGAACTTGAGTCTAATTCGGAAGCCTTCAACTCATCCACCAGTGACTGCTTGGCCTAACACTCACTTATATTGTGAGTGGGGCTCTTATGGAACTCACACCATTTTCCCATGTCCTTGTTTGTCTTTGGGATATTGTTCTTTTCTTATGGCTTCAGTGGCCTGTCCTGGGTTGCGCTTCCTTGGCTTGGTCCTTTGTTCTATGGTTTTGGGGCACCTTTTCCTTGCTTTGGATTCACACATCCAAACTCCTGCTTCTCCTGTTTAATCTTCTGCTCAATCTTGACAACATACTGATACGTCGTGCTGAGCGAGGAAATGTATAGGAACTCCATCTCATCCTAGATGTACTTGTGTAGACAATCATGATACTTGAGCACCAAATTCCACTCAGTATCCTTGATACCTAGCTTCGTCCGAAGGGTATAGAAAGTATTTGTGAACTCTAGCACATATTGATCCCTTCCATGCTGTAGTGTGGTCCAATTTATGTATTTTTCTTCATAGCACCCGATAGGGTAGTAATGTTCCTTGATGGCATCTC
Source organism: Pinus taeda (assembly GCA_000404065.3). Classification (NCBI taxonomy): domain Eukaryota; kingdom Viridiplantae; phylum Streptophyta; class Pinopsida; order Pinales; family Pinaceae; genus Pinus; species Pinus taeda. The sequence continues at coordinate 114,687 of APFE030472786.1, read as the reverse complement.
GGAAAGAATTCCAAGTGGGTGCGGCTGAAAACAACGAGGGTTCACTCTCATCCTTTTTTTCACAGTAGGTTTCCCACCTATCCTTGACGTGTGAGGGGGTTTTAAGAAGTGCAAAAATAATATTTTCCCAATTGGAAAATTCATGAACTGAAAAATATCCTTCCAACAGATTTAACCATTTATATACGACATCTGTATCTATCATGCCTTCGAATATGGGAATATCGAAGCTAACTTGTGCCTTAAAGGAGTGGTGCCTATAGAGTGGCTACTAGTTGAAGATGCATCGTCTGTGGGTAGATGTCAAAGGATATACATATATTTATCCATCATCACATCCCTTTGTTGCTCAAGGGCTTCCTCGAGCAACATTTTAAAAGGATATTTTGCTCCCTTCATCTTTCTTTTCTTCTGCCATGGGAGGTCATCGGGTTTTGCGAGGTTGATCTTGGAATGGTTCAACTAGATCAAACCCTAAATCCTTATACTATGACCTTGTTGGGGACATGTAAAGAAAAACAGAGAAAGAGCATATCGATTTGATACCACTGATCTGAACTTAAAAAGGAATGCAACAACTTACATGTATAATCATAATCATAGAGATGCAACAGAAAAATGCTTCATTTCATTAATAGAAAAATATTGAACTATGCTTACAAACATAATGGAAACAAGATAGCTCGGGTGATGGTAGCTTATCCTTAAGAAGATATGTGGTAGCTACATGCCTCTGAATTGTGTTATAATGAGGCTTAAGGGCCTATTTATTATTGGAAAACATGAGAAAACCCTAAACAACAAAACCCTAACCACAAGATATGTAACACCAAGAGTTTGTGGGCCCCGTTGGGGTTAGTTGGGAAGTTAACTTCCTGGGGTTGTAACTTGGTCATATCATCTCTATTTGGTGCATATAATACCTTGTTGGAAATGTCTCTCAAAGTACTATAATTTTCCCAAAAACCCTTGCTAATAGCCATAGGCTTGATGTAGACCCAAAAAACGTCGTTTAGGGGGTCAAAACTTCTCTGGAAGTTCAAGACCCGAAAAAGTGCTAAAAATAGTAAATGTTGAAATGAACAAGGAAATAGATGAAACTGACTGGGGGGTCTAGGTGGAATAGGTGGGTGGCTACCAATATCCACCTGGATCATTACTTCCCCTTAGGAAGCAATGGTCCCCATTTCGTGCAAAGCCTCCATGAGGTGAGGAAATTTCTGTTGATCTTGGTCCCCAGTGAATCACTTGTCCTGGTGAAGGAGTTGGCCTGATTTAACAACTCGATATAGATGTATCCTCTGTTGGAGAGTTTTCTTGATCTGTGCATCCATGATCTAATTAGTTGTGGCTTGTTCCATGCTGTTTGGGTTGAGCTCTATTGGTGTGAGTTGTTCTACAATGTTAGATGTGTCCAACAATGGTGGAAAGTATGGCCGAAGGTGATTTACATTTAACATTGGGTGTAGACCAAGGAGCGGTGGGATGTTGAGCTCGAAGGCATTATCACCGATGGCCTTGGTGATCCTGTATAGCCCATATCAGAGTGGGTGAAGCTTGCGATGGGGTCCAACAAGGCTCTCCTTCTACAAATGTAGCCAAAATTTGTCACCCACCTGGAACTTGTGCGGCACTCGGTGTTGACCATGGCACTTCATGTTCTTAGCATTGGCTTTGTCTAATATATCATGGAACTACTGGTGGATGTGTTGAATGCACTCAATGAGGTTGTTAGCCGTTTCAACTTCGAATTGAACGTGACTCGAATCTACCTGAGTGGTTGCAAATGGTATGGCCACATGAATGGGGCATAATGGATGAAATTCCAACCCTACTTGAAAGGGGATGTGGTTTGTTGAGCTATGGAGAGATATGTTGTAGTTGTGTTAGACATAGGGGAGACTTTCATCCCACGTGCGTGGATTCTTCGAGTTGTTCATGCACAGAATGTGTATGATCATCCTGTTGAAAACCTTTGTTTAGCCATTAGTTTGGGGATGGAAAGCCATGGACTTAGTAAGTTTTGTATCCAACATTGACTAGAGACTTGAACAAATTGCACTCGGAAATTTGTTGTCTCGATCTAAGACAATGGACTGTGGTATCCCAAAGTGTACCCATACTTGCTCAAAGAAGAGATTATCAGTGGCCTCAGCTGTGATACTCTTCTTACAAACTGCCATGATGGCCATCTTATAGAATCTATCGACAACCACGAAAATGCAATCGTTGTCATACTTAGTAGAAGGAAGGACCAACATGTAATCCATGGTGGCAGATCCCTAAGGCCGACTAGAAGTAGGCAGAGGAGTATACAAAGATTGCTTCTTGATGGTTGGTTTGGCAATGGCATAGGCGATGTAGGATCTAATGTACTTCGCAACATCCTAACAATGTTTCGGTCAATAAAAATACTTATGCAATACCGCACTGTTTTCTCTACTTCGAAATGTCCAGTGACCCGATTGTAGTGCGCCTCCCAAACCATTTTGGCACACTAACTTGAATGAACATATATCTGTCCCTAGAGGCATAACAGTGCATCCTGAAGGTGAAAACTTGGAACTTCCTTCCCTTCCAGGAGTGTCTGGTATATGCTGTTGAATTCCAGATTGCTCTTGTAAAGATGCAACCACCTTGATGTCTCGTGTCCACATAAGTTGAGAAAAGTGATCAACGTCATGACCGGTGGTTGGTTGAGGCAATCAAGAACATTATTGGTGCTACCATTCTTATACTTAATGTTCAAATGGAACTGTTGTAATTAGGTGGACCATTTTTTATGGCAATCGTTCTACAACTTCCCTTGTGTCTATATGAACAATAGAGGTCAATGGTCTGTGTGGATGATCATTTCCTTCCCCAGAATATAATGCTTCCATTGACGGCATGCCTGCACAATGGAATACATTTATTTGTCATAAGTGGGGTACTTTCGTATTGTGTTTGAAAGTGTCTCACTGTGGTAAGCCACTAGATGCCCATGCTGAGTAAGAAATACACCAATAGCATAGTCAAAGGCATCTATCTCAATCTCAAATGGTTGTTGTAGGTTTGGTAATGTGAGAACCGGTGTAGAACATACGTGATTATTCAACTCAGAGAACACTCGTTGTTGGGTTTCCGAACAAAAAAACTTTTCTTTCGCTCCACCCTTGGTGACTTGACTTAAAGGCCAAGTGATATGATAGAACCCCAAAACGAACCTACGGTACAAATTGGCAAGACCCAAAGAGTTGTGGAGTTCTGTTAGAGTGGTTGGTGCTGGCCAATCCCGAATGACTTGTATCTGTAGGAAATAATACTGAGAGAAGGGGGAAATCAATATTTACAAACCAATAACTTTTTTATTTCCATAACCAAATTTATTTATGTTACTTCAGTGAAGGGAACTCGCGTGTGCTCGTGTTCTTAAGGAAACCAGTGTATATCCAGTGAACTTATGATTCAGTTAATTCATCATATGTTGATATTTAATTAGTGAATCAATACTTTATTAAAAATTAAATAGTAACCATGTGCAGTAATAATAGAATAAATCATCACACATGAACACCAATATTTAAGGTGGAAATCCAATACAGGAGAAAAACCACCTGTTGTTATTGTCTCTGTCTTATTTTAATACGAATAATAATATGTTTACAATCTTGTACTAGTGAAGACTCATACCAGTACGCATGCACCCACTTGAATAAGGCTACCACCTTCTCTCGTTCTCCAGCTTCTACTGGAAGGGATCTAAAACCCCCTAGCTCTTGTACTAGTCGATATGTTTACTAATACGTAGGCGTCGTCCTATAGAAGGCTACAACCTTCACTCATTGTCCAGCCGCTACTGGAAGGGAGCTCCAACCCCCTGATCAAATCACCAGCCACTACTCGCAAGAAACTTCAACTTCCTCGCTGAAGGCTCCAACCCTCAGTATCCTCCAGGAACAACGTTTCATAAATTTTCACACTAAATACTCCTAGTACACAACAACACAATATGTAGGCCACGTTTCATCAAATTTTCATACTAGACCCATCAGTAACATTAAAGCTAAAAATCAATCACCACTTCAATACATCCATCAAATACATCTGCAACAACCAATCACTGAAACTCAATCATCAATCTCTGATATAGCTAAAACCCAATCATCAATATCTGAATCAACCATAACTAAATTAATCAATCACTAAAACATCTGACATATTGAATCAAACAATCACTGAACCTCTGACATAGCTGAATCATTCATTCAAACTTAATCAAATTCAACCAATCAACTAGAATAGACAGATCATTGTAACCAGTACACAAATGTGAACCAGAACAATGCATCAACAAACAGAACCAACTGTAACATCAAATGTCATGTGTCAAAATCTATACGCTCCTTTAATAAAGCCAACCTACGTGTATATGCTACTTCCTTTAGCCCAACCTGTGTATAACTCTAAAGATACTGAATCATTAAAACCTCTGAACCACAACTGTACCAACAAGTAACAATCTAAAGATCTACTGTTAAATTATAGATATCTAAATAGACAGCAACAAATATCACCCTTCTCACTTAATCAATAAATCAATCATACTCAATCTCCTTATTCATTCAGTTCTAAGAATACATCATTGGCAGACAATTGTAAAACAACAACATTGATTAGGTAGGTCAGTGATATCTGAACAACATGATTTTCTTTTACATACGCTACTTGGAAGTGTCAAACCAGCGTGTATACGCGCCTTCACCAAGGCGAACCAACGTATAGATCTATAGATAAAAACTTATAACTTCGCAGTTATTCCAGTCTTTAGATATACCCATATAATAGAATTTAAAGCACAAAACAATTGTTAGCACTTAGATCTAGCCTATCCATTATCAGATCTCATAATGATAAGTCAATATGATATTAATCCATCAGTAGATCTCATCCATCATCAAACACTCAGGAGCATACTTAGTCTAGATCAAGAAAAGCATCAGAAACCCATAACATGCATAATTGCTTTTGATCTAACACTTCATAAGATATTCATTACTTTTGCACTTAGCTCTTTGATCTTCTCCTCCTTATATATTTTTAGCCTTCCTCAATACCTTGGACCAAAACAACACTTAGAACCTGTGGTATTCTTAAACGGGATCAAATAATCTTTACTTTGCTCAATATTGTGGGCTAATACCATGGTATTGACCCTTGGTATTCTTTAATCCTAAATTTCCTTGATTTTCCAACCCATGCGCACTTTTCCTCTTGTGAAAGTGCGTACATATGTATACGCCTTTTTTGTTCTGTGAGCCAACGCATATATGCTGCTTGGATAAGGTGAACCTACGTATACATCTTAAACTGACTTAAAACATCCTTTTTCTTCAACTTCTTGATGTTGATCTGTATTCCTTTGTTCCAACTTCCTGTTCTTTTGTACCAATGCCCTGTTACCTCTAAATTGACCTATTCCACTGTGAGTTTCCTTTTATCAAATATGAACTAATCTGTGAGTGAGTTGCCATCAAGTACAACACCTGTATCATAATGCCAACAATCTCCCCCTTTGGACTTGATGGCAAACATATTGGTTTTGATTACTACAAGTTGTAGAAACTGTTAGAGATATCAATCAACACCAAAATACTCTGCTACCTTTGACATCAAGGGAAAAAGGTGGATCAAGATGTTCTCCCCCTTTTAGATACACTATGTTGTTCATGCTCTCACTGAGTATATGCAGAGCCTGCAGAGGTATGTTTTAAAAGAATAACATGGCTCTATAACTCAACTAAGTGAGTATGACCTCCCTAAGGCCAATGACCCATAGATACATCAATCTCCCAACCAAGTGGGGATATACCAAATGACTCAACCACTCAACCAAGTGGGATTACATATTTACATGATCTGAAAAGTCCATACATGACTGAATATGCCAATTATTACATCATAGGTATTTACATGACCTTTACATCAAATGATATCCGTGACATTTATAACAAAGACCAAAGATCTAAACAAGACCATGATAGTCATCAACAACTATCATACACCATATATGATCTACACCATAAGAATTTGTTAACAGCATCTAGACTAACAACCTATATATGCCCATCATCAGTTCCCAAGATATGACAATGTAAATATCATCAACCTGTGGCAAAGTATGCTACATATAGATATCAACTCATCCTCTTGATTACATCAAGATCAACTTGCTCTGTTTCCTTAGTAGAAAGATCCTTATCATAACCTTCCATGAATCAACTAAGCATATGTCATATCTCCAAGAAATAACATAAAATCATTCACATCATATCATATGTATGTGAAAACACCATAGTCACCATCTATGATCATAACATCATCAATAACTGCATGATATTTCCACAAGAACCCTCAATATATCAACCATGTATCATCACTAGGGAACATCCCACATCTAATAAGCATCAAGCATGATAATCAACATATGTAAGTATCAAACCTATCATCATAAAGTAAGAAGTCATCATCATTATGTGACTAAGTAAGCCATGTTTATGAATATCCGTGTCTTCAAATAGCTATGTCTTCATGAGACCTGCAATAACACCATTCTCTTGGCCAAACAACAATATTTATCAATATGCAACTTAAGTAATCATCCATATATCTAGCATAATGTGTATCCATCAAAGAGATAGCACTATGTATCTAGAAAACCATGAGCTAATAGTCATTTGTCAATCTTTCTTGATATCATCAACAACAACAATCCTCAAACATGTGAGACCCAAAATCTATAGGAATCCTCGTCCATAAATGCACCATATGAAGTTTATGCAACTTTGAAGGCACGATGAGAGTAGCATAAAATAAATGACACTTATCAAATAATGAAGTTGTGTACTCAAGATTTGTTCTTTTCCTTGTCCTTATGAAGATCACCATGTAAGAAACATACCGTATGTACTGTATGCATCATCAAAAGGGTAATCCACAATCATCTATAAATATGATCTGAATAACAACTATGTGGCTCAATCAATATAAGTATCATCTGATATTTCATCATAGGCAACTTATGACTGCAACATAGAATGATGTATCATTTAAACACTTCAACAACATAAGTACCAAAGACTTCTAAACATAATGCCAACAATGCATTATTAGAGGCATAACATATTCTCCCCCTGAACCTGTGCCAACTGTTCACTGTCATATCTGATCATTGCATATATCAGTAAGGATCATCAAAGGCTTCATTATCAACTAGATATACATCAATTCATCAACAACTTATGAGGGTCAAAATCACTTCTAAATATCATCAATAGATTGAAATCATCATCAATCAAAATAGAAAGGATAATTGATAATTGAATTAACTATATCAGGCCCCTTTTCCTAAGTTTGTCTTACTGCTTCTACATCAAACCAACATATATGTGGTTTTGAAGTTTATAACACGCGTATATACGCAATTTGTATTCATGATAACCACGTATGAGAATTAGAACACTGAAATTTCATACTTTCAGTTCCTCCTGAGTCTGTTTTTTCAATATACTGAGCTATGCCACATCTTTCAAACTATAATTCATTCTTCTTCCATACCATGGAGTGTGATGATGTTTTCTCCTTTTGGTATGTTGGCCAAAATTTTATCCTACATTCTTTTGCTATATGCCCAAACTTGTTACATGCATAGCTTCTTATATGTTTCATATTACTTCTAAAGTAATCAATGGCTTTGTGACCAAACATATTGCAAGAAAAAAAATATCCCTTAAAGTACCTGGAAGCTGATGATCTTTTTGTGTGACGATTATTAGCTTGAACCATTCTACTTTTGCATCTAGCTGAACATGTCCAAAATTATGGCATATAAAACATTCAACATTATTCATTATAGGAGATAACCGATTATCAATTCCATAGTTAGGAGTAAATTATTTTATTTGAAGTGTTTCTTTCCTTGGTTGTTGATGGGGTTGACCTCTTATCTCCTTGTTGAGAATTTCAGATTTTGCATAAGAGTTCCTTGCCTCATCTTGTGATCTAGATTCACCTTCAATAGTTTCATGAAAATGAAGACCAGATTTGATGATAGGATACCTTTGACTACTAAGAATATTATCCAAAATCTTAGTATTATCTTGAAATCTGAAAAGTTTATCCTTTTCTTCTAATTTATCTTTTAGGATATTTATCTCAACCTGATATTTCTCTTCCTTTTCGAGATACTGCTTCTTCATTATTTCTTCAACTTTTCTTCCTTCTTCCACTTGTTGTTTTAATTTGAGAATCTCATTTTCTTGTTCTTCATCTGCTTGAGGTAGTTCTTCATTCTGCTTATTTGAATTTTCAAGATATTCTTTTAGAGAGACTATCTCCTCTTCAAGACTTTTATAGTAACTAGATCTTTCTATAACTTTCTTTATTGTTGTATCCTTCTCATTTACTTCATTTCTCAATGACGTTACTTCATCCTACAACCTTTTACATTGATCTTCCTTTTCTTTGTATTGTTTCTTCATTATGTTTCCTTCCTCCAACTGAGCTTTTAACCTGATAACTTCTTCTTTGTAGGCACATTCCCTTTTATCAATTAGATATTTTTGATATCTAATTGTGTTTGTGAGATTTTTAAATTATTCTCTATTTCATTTCTTTCTCTTTCACCCATAAGAGATAATTCAGTTGTTTCGTGGTCACATTCATTATCTTCAAATGAATAGAGAAATATATCACAAGAGGACAACAAATTCATACCTAATAGTTCTTTTGCTTGTTCTTCTTCATTTTGAGGTGATTCTAAATATGAAGTGTTGCTTCCACATAATATTCAATCGTCTCTCCCCGATTTTCATAGTTCCTTTGAGACGTCTTCTTCTTTTGAGGCGATTTCTTATTTTTCTTCTTTCCCATTGTTACTACGGATCTCCTTCAAGCGATCAATCTTCTGCCAAAGGACCCGCTATGATACCAAGTGTTGGGAATAATACTAAGAGGGGGGGGGTGGGGTGAATCAATATTTACAAATCAATAATTTTTTCATTTCAATAATCAGATTTATATACGCTACTTCTGTGAAGGGAACTCAAGTGTGCATGCAATTGCTCTCAAGGAAACCAACGTATATCCAGTGAACTGATGATTCAGTTAATTCATTATATGCTGATCTTTAATGAATGCATCAGTACTTTATTAAACATTAAACGGTAACCATGTGAAGTAATAACATAATAAACCATCACACATAAGAAACACACATGAAAACCAAGATTTAAGGTGGAAACCCAATGTGGGAGAAAAACGACCTGTTGTTGTGATTCTTTGTGTTCTTTTAATATAAAGAATAATATGTTTACAATATTGTACTGGTGCAAACTCATACCAGTACACAGGCACCCACCTGCAGAAGGCTACAACCTTCTCTCGTTCTCCAGCTTCTACTGGAAGGGAGATACAACCCCCTAACTCTTGTACTAGCCAATATGTTTACTAGTACGTAGGTGCCAACCTACAGAAGGTTACAACCTTCACTCATTCTATAGCTACTACTGGAAAGGAGCTCCAACCCCCTGATCAAATCACCAGCCACTATTGGCAAGAATCTTCAACTTCCTTACTGAAGGCTCCAACCCTCAGTATCCTCCAGGAACCATGTTTCATAAATCTTAAAACTAGATACTCTTGGTACACAACAACAAAATATGTAGGCCATGTTTCAACAAATTTTCATACTCGACCCATCAGTAACATTGAATCTCAAAATCAATCACCACTGCAATACGTCCATCAAATACATCTACATCAACTAATCACTGAAACTCAATTATCAATCTCTGATATAACTAAAACCCAGTCATCAATCTCTGAATCAACCATAACTGAATAAATCAATCACTGAAACCTCTGACATACTGAATCAAGCAATAACTGAACCTCTCACACAACTAAATCATTCATTCAAACTTAATCAAATTCAACCAATCAACTAGAACATGCAGATCACTGTAACTAGTACACAAATCTAAACCCAGAACACTGCATCAACAACCAGAACCAACTGTAACATGAAAAGTCATGTGTCAGAATGTACGTGCTCCTTTAATGAAGCCAACTTGCATGTATACGCTACTTCCTTTAGCCCAACCTGCGTATACCTTTAAAGATACAGAATCATTAAAACCTCTGAATCACAACTGTACCAACCAGTAACAATCTGAAGATCTATTGTCAAATTACATATATCTAAATAGACAACAAAAAAGATCGCCCTTCTCACTTAATCAATCAACCAATCATACTCAATCTCCATGTGGATTCAGTTCTACTTTCAGATCTAAGAGGACATCATTGACAAATAGCAATAAAACAGCAACACTCATCAGATAGAGCAGTCATCTTTGAACAACAAGATTTTCTTTTGCATATGCTACTTGGAAGTGTCGAACCAACGTGTGTATGCACCTTCACCAAGGCAAACTAACGTATAGATCTGCAAATAAAAACTTATAACTTCGATTCTATTCCAGTCTTCAGATATAGCCATATCATAACATTTAAAGAACAAAACATTTGTTAACACTCAGATCTAGCCTATCCGTTATCAAATATCATAATGATAAGTCATTATGATCCTGATCCATCATTAGATCTCATCCATCATCAAAAACTCAGGTGCATACTTAGTCCAGATCAAGCAAAGCATCAGAAACCCATAACATGCATAATTGCTTTTGATCCAACACTTCATAAGATATTCATTACTTGTGCACTTAGCCCTTTAATCTTCTCCTCCTTATATAGTTTTAGCCTTTCTTAATACCTTGGACCAAAACAACACTTAGAACCTGTGTTATTCTTAGACGGGATCAAATAATCGTTACTCTGCTCAATATTGTGGGCTAATACCATGGTATTGACCCTTGGTATTCTTTAATCCTAAATTTCTTTTATTTTCCAACCCATGCATGTTTTTCCTCTTGTGAAAGTGCGTACATACGTATACGCCTTTTTTGTTCCGTGAGCTAGCATGTATACGCTACTTGAATAAGGTGAATCTACATATATATCTTAAACTAACTTAAAACGTCCTTTTTCTTCAACTTCTTAATGTTGATCCATATTCCTTTGTTCTAACTTCCTATTCTTCTGTACCAATGCCCTGTTACCTCTGAATTGACTTGTTCCACTGTGAGTGACTTGCCATCAAGGACAACACCTATATCATAATTCCAACAATATCTTGGATGGGTCCAAATGTACATCCTACTCATAAATTATGTACCCCATATATTGAACGTGGGTCAGGCCAAAGGTGCATTTCTCCAAGTTAGCACATAGCTTGTGTTGGTGTAGGTTTTTAAGGACTTTTCAAATATGGTGGAGGTGCTCTTCCCAACTCTGGCAGAAGATCAATATGTCATCTAAATATACCACCACAAATGGTGAAGGGTCCCATGATGTCTTCCATCAGTATTTTGAAGGTTGTAGGGGCATTCGTCAATTTGAATGGCATGACCAACCATTTGAAAAGGCCATCCTTTGATTTTAAGGCATTCTTCCATACATCTGAGGGTTTGATAGGCACCTGGTGATAACTTGCCTTCAAGTAAATCTTTCTAAAATATGTGGCCTCCTTTAGTTGGTCGAGAAGGTCATCAATCTGCGGGATTGGGTACCTATACCGAATAGTGATATTTTTTAGTGCCCGATAGTCAATGTAGAGCCTCTCGGTCCCATCCTTCTTTTGTACCAATATAATTAGGCTCCCACAAGGTGATAAGCTTGGCCTATTGTTCCATTCCTGCAATATTTCTTGAATTTACCTCTTGATCTCATCATTCTCCAAACTAGAGCTTCAATAGATCAATCTATTGTGTAGCAGCAGGCCCAAGGTTAGATTGATGGAGTGCTTGACCTGATAGTGCAGAGGTACCCATGTGGGTGAGGTGAAAATATCCCTGTACTTCTCCACAATATTTTCCATCTGTTGTTGTTGTGCAAAGGAACCCTGTCTGGAAGTTGTGGCCACAAACCTCTTTTTGTCCTAGGGGTGAATCATAAGGAAAAAAAAAATCCAGGTATGGGAAATTATCTTACTGCTTTTCTTTGAAGTGATCAAAGAGATGGTGGTAGGCAAGGCTACCTCTGATATCCTGTACAACTTATTAGCCAAAGTAATAATCACAGAGCAAGGTCTAGACTCATATACAACATGTCACTTCCACAAGCATGGTTGTCCTAACAATACATCACAAAATTCAAGGGGAGCAACGTCACATAGTACCTCATATATGAAGGGCTTGATGTTATAGGGAAGGCGGTACTACTGGCTGACATGAAGATCTCATCCTTGGTGAAGCCACCCGATGGTGTATGATTGTGGTTGTGCTATAGTATTTAGGCCTAGCCACTTCATGACCTCTGATGAAATGAGGTTCTTTTAGCTCCCGCTATCCACAATGAACTGCAGCATAGAAAACCCTTCACCCATGTCATTTGTGAGTGGAAGAGGCGTTCCCCCTCCTCTGGATCTTTAGGCTCAATATTTTGGATCTTGGTGGTTGCCACAATGGCACTAGAATATGCATCAATGATCTGCTTCCTTTTTTCAATTCCCTTATCAGGTTCTGATTCAGATTCAGAACCTACTTCTAATTCTGGGGGCTTCAGCTCGGCCACCAATGACTGCTTGGCTTGACACTCACTTGTATTGTGAGTGGAGATCTTATGGAACTCACACCATTTTCCTGTGTCCTTCTTCATCTTCAGGGTGTTGTTATTTGCTTGTGGCTTCGACTAGCTATCTTGGGTAATGTCGCCTTGGATTGGTCCTTTCTTTTGTGGTTTGGGGGCACATTTTCCTTGCTTTAGATTCATAGATCCAAAGTCCCAATTCTTCTATTTAAACTTCTTCTCAATCTTGACAGCGTACCAATACGCCATGCTGAGCGAGGAAATTTCTAGGAACTCCACTTGTATTGAATGTACTTGTGTAGAGAGTCGCGGTAATTGAGCACCAAATGTCACTCAGTATCCTTGATACCCAGCTTCGTGCGAAGGGTATTGAAACTATTTGTGAACTCTAGCACATCTTGGTCCCTTCCCTGGCATAGTGTGGTCCACTTTATGTATTTGCTTTCGTAGCTCCTGATAGGGTAATATTGTTCTTTAATGGTGTCTTAGAAATAATTCTAAGTGGGTGCGGATGAAAACAGTGAGGGTTCACTCCCGTCCTTTTGTTCACAGTAGGTTTCCCACCAATCCTTGACGTGTGGGGCAGCTTTAAGAAGTGAAAAAATTAATCTTTTCTTGATTGGAAAAGTCATGAACTGAAAAATATCCTTCGAATAGATTTAACCATTTATCTATGATGTCTGCATCTATCAGGCCTTCAAATATGGAAATATTAAATTTAACTTGTACCTTGAAAGGAGTGGCGCCTCCAAAGTGGCTATTGGATGAAGATGCATCACCTGTGGGTAGTTGTCAAAGGATCTGGGAAAAGTTATCCATCATCATGTCCCTCTGTCACTCGAGGGCTTCCTCAAGAAACATTTTGAAATCTCTTTCCCCCTCATCTTTATTTTCTTCCACTGTGGGAGGTCGTCGGGTTTTGCGAGGTTGATCTTGCAATGGTTCAACCAGATTAAGCGCTAACTCCTTATACCCTGACGTTGTTGGGGAAATGAAAAGAAAAAGAAATAAAGAGAAAACCGATCTGATACCACTGATTTGGACTTAAACGGGAATGCAATGAATAACATATAATCATAAACATAGAGATGCAGGAGAAAAACAATTCATTTCATTAATAGAAAAATATTGAACTATGCTTACAAACATAATGGAAATAAGATAGCTTGAGCGATGGTAGACAATGAGGTTCAAGGGCCTATTTATTATTGGAAAACATGAGAAAACCCTAACCACAGGAGATATAACACCAAGAGTTTATGGGCCTCGTTGGGGTTAGTTGCATAGCCAACTTCCCAGGGTCGTAACTTGGTCATATTGTATATGTTTGGCGTGTACAATTCCTTGTTGGAAAGGTATCTTTGTGTACTACAAGTTTCATCACAAGACCCTATCGATGGCTTCAGGCTTGCCATGACACCCAAAAAAATTTCGTTTAGGGGGTCAAAATTTCTCTGGAAGTTCAGGACCTGAAAATCTGCTAAAAATAGGAAATGTTGAAATGAAAAAGGAAACATATGAAACTGACTAGGGGATCTAGGTGGAATAGGCTGGTGGCCACAAATATCCACCTGGATCATTCCTTCCCCCTTAGGAAGCAATGGTCTCCATTGCATGTAGAGCCTCCATGAGGTGAGGAAATTTCTATTGAACCTCATCCTTGGTGAACTACTTGCCCTGGTGAAGGAGTTGGCCTGATTTGAAAACTTGATATAGTTATATCATCTATTGGCAAGTGTTCTTGATCTGTGTGTCCATGATCTGATCAGTTGTGGCCTGTTCCATGCAGTTCGGTTTTAGCTCTGTTGTTGTGTGTTTTTCTGCAATGTTAGATGTGTCCAACAATGGTGGATAGTATGGCTGAAGGTGATATACATTGAAAACCGTGTGAAGACCAAGGAACGGTGGGATGCTCAGCTCTAAGGCATTGTCACTGATGGCCTTGGCGATGGTGTATGGCCCATATCGGAGTGGATGAATCTTGCGGTGGAGTCCAGTAAGGCACTCCTACAAATGTAGCCAAACTATGTCGTCATGGAAAATTTTAGGGGTGAATGTTCGTCCTTAGGCAAAATTAAGGGGTTTTAAATTTTTAGTGGGCAAATATTTTGTATCATGGTACATTTTTACAAATCACCTCAAATAGCCCACCTTATTTTAAGGGAGAGGGTAAAAAAGGTAAATTTAGCCCTTGAAATTAGGAGTTACAACCTTCCATTCGCCCAATTTTCAAGAATAGGTTTTATTTAAGTGAATCCTGTGGGCCAAATACCATATTTATAAAAGAGGTATGTTAAATTAATAAAAATATAAATAAATGAGAGGTATGGTAAATAAATAAAACATTTTTTTTATATTTACTCCACAAGTCACCTTATATACATGCAAGGGTGTAAACAGATAAAAATATAAATAAACTAGACGTATGGTAAATAAATAAAACCTCTTTTTAAGTTTAGTCCATAACCCTCTTTCTATTTATGAAGGCTCAAAAAAGAGGTTTTATTTAACTGAATCCTATGGGTCAAATACCATATTTGTAAAATAGGTATGGTAAATTAATATAATATAAATAAACGAGAGGTATGGTAAAAAAATAAAACATTTTTTTTGTATTTACTCCATAAGTATTATATTTAAGAACACTCAAAAAATGCGTTATATTTAGGTGAAACCTATGGGCAAAATACTATGAGCCAAATACCATGGGCTAGATTATTATTAATACCATGCAAAAAAACATTATTAACCCTAATATTAGTATTAATAAAAAATAAAATGGCACATGGTATTGACCCATGGTATTCATGTGGAATGTAGCCTATTTAAATGGGGGAATTAAACCAGCATAGATCCATCGTTACTCTAAGCCAGATCCATCTTTACTCTAAGCCCCGAGAGGGATCAAATATCGTGATATGCAAACTAGCATAGAGTGAAAAAATATTTGATCCCTCTTGGGGCTTGGTGGATCAAGAGTAAAAATGGATGTTGTAATTTAATGTATGTTAAACATTTTAACTTGGTTAAAATAAAAAATAAAAAATAAAATAAAAATCAATTATTAATTTTATTAATTTTTACAAATTACTAATAGTAATTTTTAAGCTCCAGATTTATGATAACCCATGGTAATATCATGGTATTCATGTGAGCATATAATATTTAAAGGGGAAATTCTATCATCTTAGATCCATCTTAATTCTAGGTCTACCAAGTGCTCAGAGCCATAAATAGATTTCATCCCCCTAAGAGTGGTAGATGTGGAGTTAAGATGGATATAGGTTGGTTTTTATGATAATGAAGATATTAAATAGACTTAGGAAATTATATTGTAAAAACATCTTAAGGTGAATGGTTAAAGTTACATTTAGTCACTTCACAAAATTTAGTAAAAAATACCAATATCTCCATTAATATTTGTTTTTAAATTTTTCTGATTTAACAAAAAAAATTCAAAACAATGAAACCTTATCACTCTTTCTACATCACCCTCGCAAAAGATTTCTCACCATTTTTCAAACATTCTCAATATGGTATCTTCATGAAAAAGTTTAGGTACTGATGTTGGATTAGTTGTTTGAAAAATAAGTTGGTTTGTACAACCTTTTATCTTTTGTGCTATTCTTAGTTTGTCCTAATGATCTGTAGGGGTTGGAGCCACTGCACCATGTTTTCTTAAAAGGTGGAGATTGTTCACCAAAAAAGAAATTAATCTACATGTTACAACGTTGTTAAAAAATGCGAGACCTATGAGGGTAGTGAATTAAAATAATAATAAATCTACATTTATATATTCATATATTGATTCGAAGGATTCTCACAATGGTCACTTCTTTCAATTAGATCCCCTTCAAGCCTTTGGGATACCTAATACTTTCTTATATAATAGTTGGGGCTTGCTACTTGTTGGCGTGTTGGGTAAACAAACTTGATGTGTTTTTTTTTTAATCTCGTAGTTGGAGTCTATGGAATAAGAAAGAAATTTGATAACTTGAAAAAAGTGGTAGCTTGACAAAAGTTGTAGAGAAAAGATTAATCTCTCTTACCTTGACAGAACTCGTTGTCAATATCAACACCTACAAGAACTTTGTTGTGGAATATTATCAAAACTAATAGAAGGATATGAAAGTGTGTATTGTAAGAAACTTGACAAACACGGCCACTAAAACTTGGAACATTGTTTGTAGGAAGAGAAAATTATGTTTCTTTTTTCCAAACATGTATATTAGTACTTACCATCTTGCAGGTGAGGGAATCTGTAACACCAAGAGGCCTCCATGGCAACATTGTAGCTTATGTGAGGAATAAGTTTCGCTTGAGGAATAAGTGCATCTAAAACATCGAGAGCCGTCCAAGGGCCGATTGCAACTCGCTTAAGTAATACGTGTACAACCATGAGGAATAGGTGTGTGACATTGCGATGCTATGCTCTTGACATCTCAAGAGCTAAGAACAAGATGTATGTGACACCTAATGAAGGAACTCTTGATAGCTGAAGAGTCAAAAGTAAGGAAAAGGAAGCGTATTATGCATTGTGCATTTTTGTTTTTGTGTTTTTTTTGTTTTTTGTTTTTGTTTTTTTCTTAATTGTAGCACAATTTACTATTTTTGGCAGTTTTCGGG
>APFE030472786.1:0-97351 GCA_000404065.3 Pinus taeda | reverse complement strand
AACACCTACAAGAACTTTGTTGTGGAATATTATCAAAACTAATAGAAGGATATGAAAGAGTGTATTGTAAGAACCTTGACAAACACAACCACTGAAACTTGGAACATTGTTTGTAGGAAGAGAAAATTATATTTTTTTTTTCCAAACATGTATGTTAGTATATTACAGTTTAATGAATATGTTTTCTTATTATCATATATGGTTTCATACTTTAACAAACCTTTCACCAAGATTTCACAATGTTTTATTATTCAGTAAAAGATTTTCCAAGATCTTAAAAGATTTTATAATTCAGTGAAAGATTCTCCATCACTGTATAATATAATCTGGTGAGAGATTCGCCAAAAAAATTATATATACATATTATATTATTGATAAAATCGCCTCCCATTTTTCCTATGTATCATGGGGATTAGCCCATTTATTATACATATAAATTTAGGGTGGTTCTTAAAATTTTCCTTGTATGTAGCCCACATGGAACTTGTGTGGCACACAATGTTGATCATGGTGTTGCTTGTACATAGCATCGAATCTCTTCAATATATCATGGACCTACTGGTAGATGTGTTGAATGTGCTCAATGAAGTTGTTAGCCCTTTCAGCTTCGGACTTAACGTGAGCTGAATCTACTTGAGTGGCTGCAAATGGTATGGCCATATCAATGGGGCATCATGGTTGAAATCACAGCCCTACCTAAAAGGGTTTGTGGCCTGTTGAGCTATGGAGAGATCTATTGTAGCTACGTTGGACATAGGTGAGACTTTCATCCCACATGCATGAATGCTTCGAGTTGTAGATGCGCAGAATGTGTATGATCATCTTGTTTACAACCTCTGTTTGGCCATCAGTTTGGGGATGGAAAGTCATGGAATTAGTAATTTTTGTATCCAACATTGACCAGAGACTTGACTAAAATGTGCTAAGGAATCTGCTATCTTGATATGAGACAATGGGCTATGGGATCCCAAAGTGTACCCATACTTGCTCAAAAAAGAGCTTAGAAGTGGCCTCTACTATGATACTCTTCTTACAGGCTACCATGATGTCCATCTTAAAGAATCTATCAATGACCATGAAAATGCAATCATTGTCATGCTTAGTAGAAGGAAGCCTTGACATGTAATCCATGGAGACAGATTCCCAAGGTCGACTAGGAGTAGGTAGAGGAGTATATAGGCCTTTCTTCTTGATGGTTGGTTTGGCAATGGCATAGGTAGTGAAGGATCTAATGTTCTTCCCAACATCTTGACGAAGTTTCGGCCAATAAAAATACTTATGCAATACCGCCATTGTTTTCTCTACTCTGAAATGTCCATCAACTCGACTATAGTGCGCCTCCCAAATTATCTTGGCACGCTCACTTGAAAGAACACATATGTGTCCCAGGTGGCATAACAATGCATCCTGAATGTGAAAATTTTGAACCTACTTCCCTTCCAGGAGATTTTGGTATATGTTGTTGAATTCTAGATCACTCTTGTAAAGATGCAGCCACCCCAATATCTCGTGCCCACAGGAGTCGAGCACAGTTATCAGCGCCATGACATATGGTCAACTGAGGCAATCAACAACATTATTGGTGATTCCCTTCTTATACTTAATGTTCAAATGGAACTATTGCAAATAGGTGGGTCATTTCTGATGGCTATCATTTTGCAACTTCCCTTGTGTCTGTATGAACTGTATGGTCTCTATGGATGACCATTTCCTTCCCCAGAATGTAATTCTTCCATTGACGGAAGGCTTGCACAATGGAATACATTTCTTTGTTGTAAGTGGGGTACTTTCAAACTATGTCAAAAAGTGTCTCACTGTGGTAAGCCACTGCATGCCCATGTTGAGTAAGAACCACAACAATAACATAGTCAAAGGCATCTATCTCAATCTCAAATGGTTGTTGCAGGTCTGGTAATGTGAACAATGGTTTAGAACATAGGCGATTCTTCAACTCAGAGAATGATTATTGTTGGGTTTCTGACCAAAAATAATTTTCTTTCACTCCACCCTTGATGAATTGACTTAAAGGCCAAGTGATATGAGAGAGCCCCAACACGAACCTACGCTAGAAATTGGCAAGACCCAAAAATATGTGAAGCTCTTTTAGAGTGGTTGGGGCTGACTAATCCAAAATGACTTGTATCTTAGATGAGTCCACATGTACACCATGCTCATCAATTATTTACAACAGATATTGAACTTGGTTTAGGCAAAAGGTGCATTTCTCCAAGTTAGCACACAACTTGTGTTGGCACATGGTTTGAAGGACCTGTCGAATATGGTGGAGGTTCTCTTCCCAACTTCGGATAAAGATCAAGAAGTCATCTAAATACACCACCATGAATGCATTGGTGAAGGCTCGCAAGATGTCGTCCATCGATCTCATGTGGATTGCAAGTGCATTCTTCAATCTGAACAGCATGACGAACCACTCGAAAATGACCTCCTTGGATTTGAAGGAAATCTTCCACGCATCGTAGGGTTCAATAGGCACCTGGTGATAACCTGACTTCAAGTCAATCCTGTTGAAATATTTTTCCTCCTTGAGCTGGTCCAGAAGTTCATTAATCCATAGGATTGGGTACCTATTCTGGACAATGATCTTGTTCAGTGCATGATAGTCAATGTAAAGCCTCCAGGTCCCATCCTTCTTCTGTACCAATACAATCGGGCTCCCACAAGGTGATGAGATTTGCTTGATGTGCCCTTTCTTCAATAGTTCTTGAATCTGCCTCTTGATCTCGTCGTTCTCCAGAACAGAGCATTGGTAGATCAGTCAATTGGGCAGCAACGCGCCCAAGGTCAGATCAATGGAGTTCTTGACCTGATAGTGTAGAGGTACCCCTATGGGTGAGGCGAAAATATCCCTATACTACTCCACGACCTTGTCCATATGTTGCTATTATGCAAAGGAGCCCTGCCGGAGGCCATGGCCAAAACCTTCTTCTTTCCCTAGGGGCGAATCATAAGGAAAACAAATTTCTTAGTTTGGGAAATGATCTTACTACATTGATTTGTAGTGATCAAAGAGATGGTGGTAGGCAGGGCTACCTTCGGCATCCTGTACAACTTATTAGCCAAAGTAATAATCACAGAGCGAGGTCTAGACTCATATATAGCATGTTGATTCCATAAGTATGGTTGTCCTAACAATACATCACAAACTTCAAGAGGAGAAACATCAGATAAAACCTCATCCATGAAGTGCTTGATGTTGTAGGGAAGGCATCACTATTGGCTAACACGAAGATCTCGTCCTTGGTAAGCCACCTGATGGTGTATGGTTGTGGATGTGCTATATTATTTAAGCTCATATGCTTCACAACCTCTGTTGAAGTGAGGTTATTTTGACTCCCGCTGTCGAAAATGAACTGAAGTGGAGAACCCTTCACTCACATATGTGAGTAGAGGAGGCATTCACCCTCCTCTGGATCTTCAGGCTCAACCTTCTGGATCTTGGTGGTGGCCACGATGGCACTGGGCTCTGCATCAATGATCTGCTTCCTTTTGTCATTTCCCTTATCAGGTTTTTATTCAGATTCATAACCTACGTCTGATTTGAAAGACTTCATGTTGGTCACCGGTGACTACATGGCCCAACACTCACTTGTATTGTGAGTAGAGCTCTTATGGAACTCACACCGTTTTCCCATGTCCTTCTTCATCTTCGGGGTGTTGTTCTTTTCTTGTGGCTTCAATGAGCTATCCTAGGTAGTTTCACCTTGGCTTGGTTCCTTTAGGGGCTCCTTTTCCTTGCTTTCAATTCACAGATCCAAAGTCCCGCTCTTTTTGTTTAAACTTCTGCTCAATCTTGACAGCATATTGATACGTCGTGTCAAGTGAGGAAATTTCCAGGAACTCCATCTCATCCTAGATGTATTTGCATAGACATTTGTGGTAGTTGACACCAAATGTTGCTTAGTATCCTTGATACCTAGCTTCGTGTGAAGGGTATGGAAATTATTTGTGAACCCTGGCACATCTTGGTCCCTTCCTTCTTGTAGCGTGGTCCACTTTATGTTTTTGTTTTCATAGCTCCCGATAGGGTAATATTTTTCCTTGATGGCATCTCATAAATAATTCAAAGTGGGTGTGGTTGATAACATCAAGGGTTCACTCTCACACTTTTGCTCACATTAGGTTTCCCACGAATCTCTGATGTGTGGGGTGGCTTTAAGAAGTGCAAAGTAATGTTTTCCCGATTGGAAAAGTCATGAACTGAAAAATATCCTTCCAATATATTTAACCATTTATCTATGATGTCTGCATCTATCAGGCCTACTAATATGGGAATATTGAAGTTAACTTGTACCATAAAAGGAGTGGCGCCTCCAAAGTGGCTACTCGATGAAGATGCATTGCTTGTGGGTATTCGTTGAAGGATCTAGGAAAAGTTATCCATCATCGTGTCCCTCTGTCACTCAAGGCATTCCTCGAGCAAAATTTTGAAAGCATCTCCTGCCCCTTCGTCTTTATTTTCTTCCACCATGGGAGGTTGTTGGGTTTTGCGAGGCTGATCTTGCAATGGTTCAACCAAATCAAGCCCCAACTCCTTATACCCTGACCTCGTTGGGAACATGCAAAGAAAAACAGAGAAAGAGCAGATCGCTCTGATACCACTGATCCGAACTTAAATAGAAATGTAACAACTTACATATATAATCATAAACACAGAGATGTAGCAGAAAAAACACTTCATTTTATTAATAGAAACATATTGAACTATGCTTACAAACATAATGGAAATAAGATAGCTCTAGCAATGATAGCTTATCTCTGAAAAGAGATGTGGCGGATACATGCCTATTAACTATTTTATAATGAGGCTCAAGGGCATATTTATTATTGGAAAACATGAGAAAACCCCAAACAACCAAAACGAAGATGTAACACTGAGAGTTTGTGGGCCCCGTTGGGGTTAGTTGGGCAGCCAACTTCCGAGGATCCTAACTTGGTCATATTATCTTCATTTGCCACATATGATACCTTGTTGGAAAGGTGTCTCTAAGTAATATGAGTTTCACCACAAGCCCTTACCTATGGCTATAGTCTTGCCACGGACCCCAAAAAAATGTCATTTAGGGGTCAAAACTGCTCCGAAAGTTCAGGACCTGAAATGTTGAAATGAACAAGGAAACAATTGAAACTGATTGGGGGGTCTAGGTGGAATAGTGTGGTGGCTACCAATATCCACCTAGATCATTCCTCCACCCTTAGTAAGTAATGGTCCCCATTGCATGTAGAGCCTTCATGAGGTGAGGAAATTTCTATTGGACCTAGTCCCTGGTGAATCACTTGCCCTGGTGAAGGAGTTGGCCTGCTTTGACAACTTGATATAGATGCATCCTCTATTGACGTGTGTTCTTGATATGTGTGTCCATGATCCAATCAGTTGTGGCATGTTCCATGCAGTCTGGGTTGAGCTTTGTTGGTGTGAGTTGTTATGCAATGCTAGATGTGTCCAATAATGGTGGAAAGTATGGCCAAAGGCGATCTATATTGAACACTAGGTGCACACCAAGGAATGGTGGGATGCTGAGCTCAAAGGAATTATCACTGACAGCCTTGGAGATGGTGTATGGCCCATATCAGAGTGAGCGAAGCTGGCAGTGGTTTCCAGCAAGGCTCTCCTTCTACAAATGTAGCCAAACTTTGTCACCTACTTAGAACTTGTGTGACACTCGATGTTGATCATGGAGCTACTTGTACTTAGCATTGGCTCTGTCCAATATAGCATGGACTTGTTGGTGGATGTGTTGAATGTGCTCAATGAAGTTTTTAGCCCTTTCAACTTCAGACTAAACGTGAATTAAATCTACCTAAGTGGCTACAAATGGTATGACCATATCAATGGTGCATAATGGCTAAAATCCTAGCCCTACCTGAAAGGACCCGTGACATGTTGAGCTGTGGAGAGCTCTATTGTAGTTGTGTTGGACATAGGGGAGTATTTCATCCCATGTGCGTGGATGCTTTGAGTTGTACATGCAAAGAATGTGTACGATCATCCTCTTGACAACCTCTGTTTGGCCATCAGTTTGGGGATGGAAAGTGGTGGAATTAGTAAGTTTTGTATCCAACATCGACCAAAGACTTGACCAAAATGCACTCAGGAATCTCCTATCCCAATCTGAGACAGTGGACTGTGGGATACCAAAGTGTACCCATACTCGCTAAAAGAAGAGCTTAGCAGTGGTCTCTACTATGATAATCGTCTTATAGGCTTCCATGATGGCCATCTTAGAGAATCTATCAATCACCAAGAAAATGAAATCATTGTCATGCTTAGTAGAAGGAAGGCTCGACATGTAATCCATGGAGATAGATTCCCAAGCTCGGCTAGGAGTAGGTAGAGGAGTATAAAGGCCTTTCTTCTTGATGGTTAGTTTGGCAATAGCATAGGCAGTGAAGGATCTAATGTACTTCTGAATATCCTGACAAAGTTTTGACCAATTAAAATACTTTTGTAATATCACCACTCTTTTCTCAACTCTGAAATGTCTAGTGACCAGACTATAGTGCGCCTCTCAAATTATCTTGGCACGCTCACTTGAAGGAACACAAATGTGTCCTAGGTGGTATAATAGTGCATCCTAAAGATGAAAATTTGGAAATTGCTTCCCTTCCCGTAGTGTCTGGTATATGCTGCCAAATTCTGGATCGCTCTTGTAAAGATGCAACCACCTTGATGTCTCGTGCCCACAGGAGTCGAGCACAGTTAGCAGTGCCATGAATGGTGGTCGATTGAGGAAATCAACAACATTATTGGTGCTTCCCTTCTTATACTTAATTTTCAAATGGAATTGTTACATATAGGTGGACCATTTCTCATGGCGATCGTTCTGCAACCTCCCTTGTGTCTATATGAGCTGCAGAGATCAGTGATCTGTGTGGATGACCATTTCCTTCCCCATAATGTAATGATTCCATTGACAACAGGCCTGCACAGTGGAATACATTTCTTTATCATAAGTAAGTGGGGTACTTTTGGACTGTTTCTAAAAGTGTCTCACCGTGGTAAGTCAATGAATTCCCATGTTGAGTAAGAACCGCACCAATAGCATAGTTGGAGGCATTTGTCTCAATCTCAAATGGTTGTTGCAAGTCTGGTAATGTGAGAACTGGTGTAGAACAAAGGTGATTCTTCAACTTGGAGAATGATTGTTGTTGGGTTTTCGACCAAAAATATGTTTCTTTCAGTCTGCCCTTGGTGACTTGACTTAAAGGCCAAGTTATATGAGAGAACCCCAACACGAACCTAGAGTAGAAATTGGCAAGACCCAAAAAAACTGTAGAGCTCTGTTAGAGTGGTTTCGGTTGGCCAATCCCAAATGACTTGTCTCTTGGATGGGTCCACATGTACACCCTACTCATCAATGATGTACCCCAAATATTGAATCTAGTTCAAGCCAAAGGTGCATTTCTACAAGTTATCACACAACTTGTGTTGGTGTAGGGTTTGAAGGACCTGTCGAATATGGTGGAGGTTCTCTTCCCAACTCCAACTAAATATCAAGATGTCATCTAAATAAACCACCATGAATGCATTGGTGAAGGATCACAAGATGTCATCCATTAGTCCCATGAATGTTGCAGGGGCATCCATTAATCCAAACGGCATGACCAACCATTCGAAAAGGCCCTCCGTGGATTTGAAGGCAATCTTCCACACATCATAGGGTTTGATAGGAACTTGGTGATAACCTGACTTCAAGTCAATCTTGCTGAAATATTTGGTATCCTTGAGCTGGTCTAGAAGGTCATCAATCCGTGGGATTGGATACCTATTCCAGACAGTGAACTTGTTTAGCAACTAACAGTCAATACAGAGCCTCCAGGTCCCATCCTTCTTCTATACTAATACAATTGGGCTGCCATAAGGTGATGAGCTTGGCCTGATGTGACCTTTATGCAATAGTTCTTGAATCTACCTCTTGATCTCATCGTTCTCTAGAAAAAATCATCGATAGATTGGTCCATTGGGAAGTGGCGTGCCTAAGGTCAGATCGATGGAGTGCTTGACCTAACAATGCAGAGGTACCCTTGTGGGTGAGGCAAAAATATTCTTGTACTCCTCCATGACCTTGTCCATCTCCTGCTATTGTGCAGAGGAGCTCTGCCTAGAAGCCGTGGCCACAACCTTCTTCTTGCCCTTGGGGCGAGTCATAAGGAAAAAAAAATTCCTAGTCTGGGAACTTATCTTACTACATTTCTGTGTAGTGATCAAAGAGGTCACGGTAGGCAGGTCTACCTCCAGTATCCTGTACAACTTATGAGCCAAAGTAATAATCAGAAAGCAAGGTCTAGACTCATAAATAACATGTCGCTTCCACAAGTATGGTTTTCATAATAATACATCACAAAATTCAAGAGGAGCAACGTAACGCAGTACCTCATCTGTGAAGGCCTTGATGCTTTAGTGAAGGCAACATTGCTCGCTGACATGAAGATCTCATCCTTGGTGAAGCTACCCGATGGTGTATGACTATGGATGTGCTATATTGTTTAGGCCTAGTTGCTTCATGACCTCTACTGAAATGAGGTTCTTTTGTCTCGCGCTGTTGATAATGAACTACAACGGAGAACCCTTCACCCACATCTGTGAGTGCAAGAGGCATTCCCCCTCCTCTGGATCTTCAGGCTCAATCTTCTGGATCTTGGTGGTGGCCACGATGGCACTGGGCTCTGCATCATTGATCTACTTCCCTGGTTCAATTACCTTATTAGGTTTTGATTCAGAGTCAGAACCTGCATCTAATTCATAAGCCTTCAGTTTAGCCACCAGTGATTGCTTGGCCCGACACTCACTTGTATTGTGAGTGGAGCTCTTATGGAACTCACACCATTTTCTCGTGTCCTTCTTCGTATTCAGGGTGTTGTTCTTTGTGTGTGGCTTCGGCGGGCTATCTTGGGTAGCGTCGCCTTGGCTTGGTCCTTTGTTCTGTGGTTTGGGGGTGCCTTTTACTTGCTTTGGATTAATAGATCCAAAGTCCCACTTCTTCTGTTTAAACTTTTTCTCAATCTTGATAATGTACGGATACGCTGTGCTGAGCGAGGAAATGTCCAAGAACTCAATCTTGTCCTAGATGTACTTGTGTAAATAGTTATGATACTTTAGCACCAAATTCCACTCAGTATCCTTGATACCCAGCTTCATGCGAAGGGTATGGAAAGTATTCATGAACTTTGGCACATCTTGGTCCCTTCCCTGTCGTAGCATGGTCCACTTTTTGTATTTCTCTTCATAGCTCCCAACAGGGTAATATTGTTCCTTTATGGCATCTCGAAAATAATTCCAAGTGGGTGCGACTGAAAACAATGAGGGTTCACTCTATTCCTTTTGTTCACAGTAGGTTTCCCACCAATCCTTGACATCTGCGGTGGCTTTAAGAAGTGCAAAACTAATATTTTCTCGAGAAAAGTCATGAACTGAAAAACATCCTTGCAATAGATTTAACCATTTATCTACAATGCCTGCATCTAGCAGGGCTTCAAATATGTGAATATTGAATACTTATACTTTAAAATGAGTTGCACCTCGAGAGTGGCTGTTGGATGAAGATGCATCGCTTGTGGGTAGTCATAGAAGGATCTGGGAAAATGTATCCATAATCCCATCCCTTTGTAGCTCGAGGGCTTCCTCGAGCAACATTTTGAAAGGATATCCTGCCCCCTTGTCTTTATTTTCTTCCTCCTTGGGAGGTTGTTGGGTTTTTCGAGGCTGATCTTGCAATGGTTCAACCAAATCAAGCCATAACTTCTTATACCCTGACCTTGTTTGATACATGCAAAGAAAAATAGAGAAAGAGAAGACCGCTTTGATACCACTGATCCAAACTTAAACATGAATGCAACAACTTACATATATAATCATAAACAAAGAGATGTAGCCGAAAAACACTTCATTTCATTAATAGAAAAAAATGAACTATGCTTACAAAAGAATGGAAATAAGATAGCTCGGGCGATAGTAGCTTATCTTTGAAAAGAGCTGTGGTCACTGCATGCCTTTGAACTATGTTAGAATGAGGCTCAAGGGCATATTTATTATTGGAAAACATGAGAAAACCCTAAACAACCAAAACCCTAACTGAGGAGATGTAACACCAAGAGCTTGTGGGCCCTGTTGGGGTTAGTTGGGCAGCCAACTTCCCAGGGTCGTAACTTGGTCATATTACCTCCATTTGGCACGTACGATACCTTGTTGGAAAGGTCTCTTTCAGTACTACAGGATTTACCGCAAGCCCCCATGTACGACCATGAGATTGCCACAGACCCCAAAACAACACTATTTAGGGGGTCAAAACTGCTCCAAAAGTTCACGACCTGAAAAACTGCTAAAAATAGTAGATGTTGAAATGAAAAAGGAAATAGATGAAACTAATTGGGGGGTCTAGGTGGAATAGGTGGGTGGCCACCAATATCCACCTAGATCAAGGTTCAATTTTATTAAATAAGGCACCACAGAGGATGACCCTTGCATAGAGTGAGCAAGTTTATGGATTGCTAGATGGAAGTTTAATGAAGTAGAGTTTGACTCCTTATAAGTAACAATAGTGTTGGAACAAAAGAAAGGATGTGAGTGGAGGGTGTACAAAATCAAGGTTTGTAAGCAAGATTACTATAAAATATAGATTTCCAATTCCAAAAATGGATGACCTTATGGATTTCTTAAGTGCAGTAAGATTATGTTGAAAGAACAATTTCAAGAATGGTTAACCTCATATAAGTATAGGTAAATGATTTTAATGGAATATGACATTCAAGGTAAAGGGTAGCTTGGATGAATCAAGCTTGGATGAATCATTGATTATTCCATTTAATTTGGTAAATTCACCTATTTCTTTCATGAGATTAATAAATGAATTAGTAAAATCATTTCTTTTTTAATTTGTTGTTGTTACCTTGATGATATTTTGATTTTAGCATAACCAAGGAGGAGCATTTGAAACATTTGTAATAAGTATTGGAACTATGAAGAAGGATAAGTGGTGAATTTATTTGAACACATATATTTCTAAAATATTAATTCATTTACTTTGGATTTTCGATTTCTCAAGAAGGATTGAATATTAATTTGGAGAAAGGTAAGAGAAAATGTTGAATATTTTACTTCTACAAGTTATTTTGAGGTAAGAATTTTTCATGGCTTGGATAGATTTTATAAAAATTTGATAATAAATTCATTGCAGGCATGAATAATAGTAGGTTTCAATGGTATACACCAATAAGTGAGAGATTTGAATTTTTGAATAAGGTGGTGCAAGAAAAATCAATATTAGCTTTACCGAACTTCAACAAGGTATTCCTAGTGGATTATCATGTAAGTGGAATATTTAGTGAAAACTTGATTGAGGAAAAGAGAATTATTATGTTTATAACTAGGTATGTTTGTTATTATTAAATAATTAAATAAATGGAGAAATTATTTGTTACCTAAGGAAATGTTTTTAGTGAATTGATCATCAAGCATTGAAATATATAAATAGTCATGGTATGTTTAGCAATAGACATGTGTAGTGAGTTGAGTTTCTTATGTTTCATTTATTGATGCTAAAATATACATCAAGTAAGTCTAACAAAGTAGTTGATACCTTGATTAGAAGAGGTTTATTATTGAATACCATGTTAATTGAAGTTGTTGGTTTGAATCATATGAAATAATTGTATAAAGAGGGTGCATATATGTAGTAGCATGAAGGATGTGTAAGGAACCTTGGAGGGATGATGGGATACCTTAGATCATTCTCCATGGGAAGGAATTATTTTTATAAATCTACAGTTGTGTATCCATAAAGTACCAACGAGAGAGAATCTCATTAGAGAGCTTTTGTGGAAGAAAAATGTGACTGGCCCAATATTTTTAAGAATGTAAATAATTATATGGAAATTTATAGAGTTTGTTGACTTACACAAGGAAGAATAAAAAATATTATTTTGAGATTTTGAATGGTGTATTTTTTGTCGTTTTTCATTGTTTGAACTTGAATTTGTGACCCTACTTGCACTATTTGATCCACAAGCTTCTCTTTGCATCATGTGCATAGTTTATTTAGAAAGTGCATTTAATTGATGATATGAGAATTATTGGTTATGAATATCGGTTATTGTTAGATTGATACTTTTATCATTGGTGTTAAGAATCTATTAGGGAATGCAATGAGCGATAATGTGTGGTTTTCCCCTAAATATATTTTATTATTATCTCTATGTATGAGCCATTTTGAAAATTAATTAGTTGATCAAAGCCTCATAATTATTTATTCCATTGTCTCAGATACGGGTGCCTCCTTGCTTGATGAAAACATCGATGACACCCATGCTAGCACACCATAGTGCATTAATGGCTAGGGTTGGGTGGAATTCTCATTTTTAATATGGTGCAACCCACATTGAATGTGAGAGAAAGGGAGGTGAATGGACAAAGCCTAGGCATTTACACCATCCTTAGGACATGGATTTGGGAGTTAAATCATAGGGAAACATATATTCCTACACTCATCATGATTTGTGGGTAGTTCACCTCTACTATATTTATTGGATTTTGTTGCAGGTCTTTGTTTCACTTGTCAGTCTTTGAAGTCAACCTCTAGTTTTATTACTAATCACTGCTGCACTTTCCCCCTGACTAGCCTAGCTCTGTTATTGGCCTCTATTGATGGCCTCAACTACACTTTCTCTTGGATAGGTCTAACCAGTATCTTCTACTAATTATTGATATGCTTGTTGGCTCTTATTATTGGCCTTAGTTTTGCTTTTTGGGTAGAAAAGGTCCAAGAGATTGGAATTGTGGGTAGAAAGTATTCATCCTAGAACGTCGTGGTTTTATAAAGAGGTCGATCCAGGAGAGGAGGGAAGGGACAAGAGTACCAAACTTCCCCACCTTATCATGGTCAAGGGGTGGAGTAATTTGACAAAGACATGCCTCAACACATCAAGATACTAGTTACAGCCATGGAAGCTCAGGAGTTCAGGAATATTGGAAATGGTCACTGGGCTATCAGGAAATTTTTGGGCCACCATTTGAGGGACCAGGAAGAGGTCACAGGAGTTGTGGAAGGAATAATTATGGACATGGACTTCCATTTAGTTTAAGATCATTGGACTCTGAGGGTCCTAGTCGGGGCTTTGGGAATTTGATTCCCTCTTCCTACCTCACCTCCAACCTCACCCAATTCACCAAATAAATTAGACAAATGAAACTCACTCCTTCACAAATCCATGACTCATAGCCTTCTGATATTAGGAACTTCGAAATTGAAACAAATGTAGTCAAGAAACCCTATGAAGAAATCTCAAACTTCAAGTCTTGTGGAATGTTGTCCTCTGAGATGACTCTAGGTCACTCTGGGTCTGTTAGTCATGCCAAAGCATCTAAAATGTTTTGTTTGTTTTTAAA
The DNA here is from genome assembly GCA_000404065.3 of Pinus taeda. Lineage (NCBI taxonomy): Eukaryota > Viridiplantae > Streptophyta > Pinopsida > Pinales > Pinaceae > Pinus > Pinus taeda. Next base: position 83,952 of record APFE030472786.1, on the reverse strand, counting down.
GCTTTTGGATGATCATTGTTATGAATTATGTGAAAATAGATGCTTAAGCCTTAATAGTTACTAAGTTGAATGAAAGGGTTGTGATTTGTCTAGCTATAGTTAATTGATTTAAAGTGAATGAATAGTAGAATCTTAATGAAATATAGATTGCTAAATATTCAGACAGAATATCTAATTGGTTATAAGAAAAGAATACAGGAAAACAACGTTTCCTGTAGAACAAAGTATATTTAAACGAATGCAGATTTGTGTGACAATTAATTGATATAGAGGAGCTTATAATAACAGATAGTCTTATAAACTAGTCCCTAGTTATTGTTGATAACTTCACAAGGGATTGAAGACTGATTGATACTCAATATGATCTTACCCAGATCTTTGCATAAAGACTTAAAGATATGAAGAAAGACATAATGAAATAAGCACATACGAAAAACTTAATAGGAGACAAACTATAGAAGGAAAATTCAAAATCCTTTCATTAACTTGGCAAATCTCCAGCTTGGTTACAATTTTATTCTCAAATATCATTCAAGGGTTCAACCCTTAATAAATCGAAGGAGGATTTATTTATACAAAATTTCTTATAGATATTTTCAAAACAAAAATACAAAAATAGTACAAAACTATATGAATTTCAAAACTGCTAAGTGTTGGCACTATTCTTTAGGAATCTGTTGATGATATGGTCCCCAAAAAGTGTTGCCCATTTGTCTTTCAGTTGTTGATGAAAGTTAACTGATAAATTCAATCAATTGTTCCCATCGGTCTTCACTTGGTATAGCAAGATTTACCAATTTTCTATAAACTTCATCAACCTTGGTGTATTTCTCAAAAGTGGGCTTATTTACAAGAATATGTTTAATCTCATGCTTAATAGTCAAGTCAAAATCTAAAGCTTATAATATTTGTTTTCCTATAATATGACCCTTTATGCCTGCAAACATTGTTTTATCGGTTGCTATAGTATAAATCTTTTGATAATATTCCTCCAAACTTATCAACCTGTCATTTGGGGCCACTAATCCTAGAAATCCTCTCTGATTAAGTAAACTAAACTTAAAATGAAACCTTTGGACATAAATCTTCAAGGTTTGGCACTTAGTCTCTAATTGAGTCATACGGTTATTTTTATGCAAAAACTTATTTATTTCCAAAATGGTTTCTGTTCTATCCACAATCTCAATCTGCTCCAACTCGGCCCTGGTTTTTGAATTAAGAACTATGATCATGTCTGTAGCTTCACTTGGTTTGTCTTTAAGAAGTTACTTCACTTCATCAATAGCTACTTAACATCTGTTTATAAATTCCTCCTACTAAAAATGATCTGAATGGAGGGCCATACTTCAGTTATGGCCTAATTAATATCTTCCCAAATGCTTTCCTTGGCTTGGGCCATAGTTTGAGCCATTAATGACTCACTTTACAACTCTTCTGTTCTTCTATTTAACCTGTGGGTGTTCTGCATTTCTTCAACATACAACGAGTCATTATTTATCTTCTGAGTTTATGGATTCTTAAATTTCCTACGAAGCCTTTCATTTTCTTGTTTTTGGTGAGTCAGCTCTTGTAAGAGTTTGTTCAAATCCCGTGCTGTTGATGTAGATTCTGTTGTGGCTAATGTAGATTCCCCTACTGTTCTAGACACTATAATAGGAATATTTGTGATGGGAGCTATAGCTAATTGAGTAAATTGCTCTTTTTCCTTAAGTTATTTCTCAATTTTCTCCTCCATGGTCTTGATCTGTACATTCTACTTAATGATTAGTTTGAGCATTTCTTCCTTGTGTTGTTCACTTTCTACTATCTCCTTAGTCTGGGCGTCCCCTGTAGAAGGCAGTTTAAGTTGCTTCCACAATGATGCAATATCTGTATTTTTATTTTTGATAATATCTTCAACAACTTTAACATCAATAGGTTCATATCCAATTTTAATCACTAAGTATTATAATGACTTAACCCTATTATCCTTTGCTAAAGATGATATCTTTTTAATCTTCAATTGTGACTGCACGTTTGATAGAGCGGTTTTGAGTTTTGACAATGCCATAGTAGTATTGGTCATGCTGGAGAAGAGCATCTCACCAAAATACCTATGCATGTCCATTTGATCAATTGGGTGTATCTGATTAGCATGAAAAGAAAATATAGTCTTATTGTAATCAGAAGAAGCCTTGGGAAAAGGTGCTTCTGCCTACAGAAAAGCATTTGCATTCTTCCCCTTTCATTGTCAAAATCTATCAACAACTTGTGTTGTGAAGTAGAAGTCTACATCCAAAACTGTGCATAAACATTTGCCTTTAAAGCTTCATTCTTCTGCTTAATTTCAAGGAAATTAGTGAGGATATTTGGCTCCTTTGTTTCACTTGCACCTGTAGATTGGGTGATCTCTAACAAATTCTGTGAAGTATAAGAAGAAGATGGAGTTGTGATTACAAATTCTTTTGTCCCTATGGAAACAAGGGAATCATCCAAGTTTATGATGATAGACTCCTTCTGACTCTAAGTAGTAGTAGTGCCTTTGGAGTCAATCCTTGATTTCTTCTGATAATGAATGAATTATTTTTCTCCAACTGCTGATAATGAATATCCTTCTCTGGGCCTCTTGTCCTTCTTGGTCTGAGAAGTAGGAGTCTGAAGAGTAGAAGGAGGTAAAACCTATTCTTCTGCTTCTTGAAGAGTATTATCTTCCCACTGTTCTTGATTTCTAAACTTCTCAATCTCTGGTTTTGGTGTGTAATTTTAAGGTGTGGTTTTGAGTTACACCCTTAAGTCTGAGATAATACTGAATGGGTCATAATACCAGGTGAAACTTGGTTGGAAACCCATCTGTTTTAGTATGGCATCTTCTTCTAAACTTGGTGATCTAGTATTACAAATTAATGATCCTACCTATGCCTTTATCTTGAACTGAGATCTCCTCTTCCCTAAAATAAAATGAAGCTCACCCATATTCATCATTTTCCTAATATATTCTAGAGAGAAAATTCTCATTGGAACATATTTGGGCAACTTATATGGAGCCAATTCACAGCCATATGCTCTGATTTCTGTGAGTTTTGGTAAAGATACCAATCTCATTTCTAACCTGGTCAATGAGATGCAGGATCCTTTTGATTTCTGTACTGATCTTGGGTTCACTCTGACTGTTGAGAAGTTGTGCAATTGGGTGAATGAAACAATCAATGAAGTCTGAAAATCTGAACTTAGTTGAGTTCTTCCTAACTAATGAGGTCCACTGTGTGACTGCTTATTCCTCTCGTTGATCATCCTCCTTATTTAGAACAATAGGTAACCTGTCTCCCTATTGAAAAATAAACATATGTACTAGCAGAAAGGAGTATTTAAACACTCCTTCAGTAGTGATATTCATCAATTTCTCACGCATAGCTTCAACTAAAAATTGACTATAATTATACATGAAAGCGAGTTTGTTTTCTTTAGAAAAAATGGACAAATGGCCTAAGATAGCTTCATCTACCCATTGATCTGTTTGTTAGCCTAACAAGCAACAAATTAGGGAAATTATGTGCTTAGCTCTCTCAAGGAACATGGATGCTAGATAAGGAGGATTATTTTTACGGAACTCAATATCTTCAGGGAGAAAGATCTAAAAAATTTGAGCTCTTTGAAGGAAGGTGAGCTTTTGATATAAGTCCAGTAATACTGCAGTGGAGAAAAAGATAAGGGAATTATTTTCAAGGATCAGAAGCATTTTATTAATGGTTTCTGGGGTGATAGATATCAGAACGTCTCCATTATGAGTTTCCACAGTTCTCTGCAAAGGATTATACTTGGCTTGGAACCACGTGACTAAATCAAGAAAGGAATAGGTATGAGGAAACATATACAAAGGTAGAAGGGATTCCCATAGGTTTATGTCATCTTCGGAGTCTATGTAGGTTTCTTTTATCCAATTATGAAATTCGAACATGTCGAATTCACATTCCATGTCTGCAATCTTAAAATACTGGTCAGCTAATGGGATGTGGTCCAGGTCTAAGGAATCATAGGCCTCTGGGGTTTCCTACAATGTAGAAGAACTGGCAGATGGCTTGTCTTTCTTCTTAGGAGCCATAATAACATAATTGAAAAGGAGGATAAGAGAAAAGTTACAGAGATACCTTCAGAATGACGCTTACTATTTGTAATCTTGGCTTGGCAGAGACTGTAAAATAGGAACAATGAATTCAATAGTGAAAGAGAAATTGAGAAAAATGGGTGTAGCAGGGCGAAGGGATATTTATCATTGGAACAAACTTACAGTTATAGGAAAGTCGCGACTGATATGCTAAATAGGCATTTAATGGAGGGAGATCAGCAACGAGAAGCAATAAATTGGCAGTAATGGGCATGTGGCATGGAGCGGAAGGCATGGGAGATGTTACTGTTGGCGCGGTATCAGGAAGCGCGTGAAGGTAGATAGGTGGATTTCGAGGGGGGGTAGTGGTAAGCAGTAAGGAGTGAAGGGGGCACAAAGTGTGGAGGTGATGACATGTTAGCTGGGGTCCTGCACAATCAAAACAACTTTTCAAACCCCCCTGTCGTTATCCCATATCATGGTGAGGGGGTGCGAAGTGGCTTCCCTGTCGTTAATCTAGGTGGGGAGGTGGATCACCGTCAATTCTTGCTTGCCCTTTATCACTTGCCAACAAATGAATGTTGTCGTATATGAACTTTGACTAAAAAAAACATAACATTTATTTACATAAAATTAATCATCGTTTTAAATGTAATTAAGTGCTAATTAAAAATTAATCTAAGTTGGGCACATTTAGACTAGCAACCCTTATTTAACTATTTCACTAATTAATCCTAATCTAATACAACTTGGCCAAATTTTGAGCTGCAAGATCCTTTTATTTATCCTCTTCTATCCTAAATTCTAATGTTCAACCAAGATTAAATAGTTTAGTGAACTTATTCACTAATCTAAAAAAAAAATTAAATGATTTGATCAAAGATTATACAATTTGATCCAAATCAGAAGAAAGGTTGTGGCATATCAACAAGTTGCACACAAACCTTTATTTATTACAAGTGCAATTTATTTCATGAAGTGGCATTTAAACAAGCACACTCATACAATTTTATTTATTTATTTTTTTTTTTCTTTTGATGGGATTTTATTTCATCTCTTTTTTCTATTTTCTATTTTTCATATTTCCATTTTTTCTTTATTTTTTCATACCCTCTTTTATAAAATAAACACTAACTTATCAAAACTAAATCATGTTACAACATCGGCTCCGAATAGGGATTGCCTCCTCTTGCAAGTTGCAGAGAACTTGTAGATCCATGTACCTTCTCCTTAGGCTAATGGAGTCTCTGTTGAAACAAATACACACTGCATGTAAAATAAAACTCTATGATATAATACAATGATGAATGAATGGAAACCTCTCAACACTGAATGTAGTGTTTCAAGTACTTCCCATTGACAGGCAATGAGGAATAATCCCCCTCCAAATTATGCAAAATGGAAGTGTTATTACCCTTGACCTCAGCAATGCTAAAAGGTCCCAACCAAAGGTTTTCAAATTTGTCATGTTTCCCTTTGTCTTCTCTCCTAGCATCCCATCCTAGTACCTTCCCTGAAATCTCTTTCCCTAGCTTTCCTTTCAAACAAGCTTTTCATTTTACTTTGATATTTCTTAAGATTTTAATGTAATTCATCTCTATCCTCATTTAATTCTATGATTTGATTTATTCCTCAAGAGAAGTCGTCAGGCTCTTCATTTGACTCTTGCAAAAACATCATGACAGGAAAAGCTAAATGTGTGAGAAATGTAGCTTATTTACCATAAACAAGCTGAAAAGAGGATATATCTATTGATCTTTTGGGTGAAATCTTGTTGGCCCAAAGTGCATAAATGAGATGACTGTCCCGACTCCTTTTATGATCCTCCAATGTTTTCTTTATAACTTTAAACAAACTTTTATTTGAAGACTTTGCTAGTCCATTTCCCTGTGGATAGTATGGTGTAGAATGATGCAACAAGATCTCATATTTATGGCAGAACTCAATCATATTAGTACTACAGAATGCTTGTGCATTGTCTGTCACTATTTTCCTGGGGCATCCAAATCTATACAATATATATTCTTCAATAAACTTGACAACAATAGTATCAATTTCATCTTTTAATCGAATGGTTTCTACCCATTTGATAAAGTAATATGTAGCAGTCAATATCCATCCATGTTGACTGCTTGATGGAGCAATAAAAAGGTGTTTCAAAGGGGAGATTGGGCATTGCTCTATGACTCTCGGTTCAAGGATTTTAAAGGGAAACTTTGCTCCAGATGGATGGGACCGTATGAAGTTGACATAGTGTTTAATAACAGGATTGTTAGACTTATTACAATTGATGAGGCACATACTCATTTTCTTGTAAATGGACATCGCCTCAGACTATACCATTGTCCAACTTCTAAAGACTCCTTTATCGAACATTTCTCTGATAATTCTCGTTTTGAAATTATTAGTGTAGAGAACTCTTCCTCTGCACCTCTGATATATATATATAATTTTGTTACTACTCTATCACTCTTTTTCCCGCATGTATCACACTGGTGTTGTTACTCCTCTGATGATGTTACTCCCTCTATGTTGTTACTCTTCGGGTGTTGTTTCTCCCTCCGATGTTGTTACTCCTTCGATGATGTTACTCCATCAAGGTAAGTTTCCACGTACGTCCCAAATTGACTTTGTGGATTTGATTGATAATTCATTTGACATGACTCGATATGACCGTGAACTATCATCCCCTTAGTTTGGGGGGTGTATTATAATAAATAAAAGACGCCATAATTAAAATGAAGTAATGACTTTTCGTATCACTATTGAACCATGTCCCAAGTGTGTATACTCCACGATCCCCACCATACCTCGCACAGTTATCCATATGCATCGGGACTTGAATAAGTATGATTTTGTTAATGGACAGTCCTTTCCAATGCTTTGAAATGATTACCATAATCATCATTCATCATTACCATAATATCCAATGGATTTTTCCATATTTTACCATTATCTTTCCAATTTTCACTATCACCACACCCCATCACTACCACAACCTTGTCACTACATTTTCACCTGTTGACACTCCTCAACAGTCTTGTTGTTGCTCCAAATGTTACTACAGAGAAACTGTAGAATGGGTGGGAAAGTCGTTAGGCACAAACCAGAGAATACAGTGCAGGTTCGGAGCAATCTAGACGTATGGAAAGTATTTTTAGATGTAGGATGGCATGTGTATTTTGAAAGGCTGGAAGGATTTGACGAAGCCATCACAATCTAATTCGCATTGAATTTGGATGGAAAACATTCTAGAGTGAGTGGATTAGATGTTCCCATCATAGAGGGAATGATTTCAACTGTCAGCGGATTTCTGCAAGGAGAGCAGAAATGGTTTTCAAGGAATATCATTTTCCAGAGTTCCCATAATTGTTTTGAAGGGTGGGGGGTCTGATCGAAAGTATTCATCGCACCCATGGGCTAATATTTCATATTTTGTCATGAGGTACATTAATTATGAAGGTTAGTTCACTACTTTGTTCAAGTATTCAGTTTCGACATGCACAATTTCATTCTCAGGCATGTCATATTTTCTATGGAACAATCTTCAGTTGATGGCACAATTTGCTCGTCAGTATTGACAAGCATTAGTGGTCCTTACAAATAATGGGTTGGTCAGATTATTAGTGGTGCATGCTCTATCCCAAACTTTTGTTGCTTGGCCACAATTCAACAAGCTAGCAGAGGAAGAACTTGCAACTATGATGCCTGCAAGGGAGGATGAGGAAGAATTAATGGTAGAGGAAGAACTTGCATCTATGATGAATGCAAGGGAGGATGAGGAATAATTGATGGTAAAGGAAGAAGAAGCTATAGATGAAGCTCCTCCATAAGAACCAATGATTCTTGTTAGATCAACAGGAGTAGAAGCAATGGAAATAGGAGAGGCCACAACTGACGTTGCTCCACAAGAAGCAACATTGCTTGCTGGCTCAACGGAAGTGGAAGCAAAGGAGACAGAAGAAGCCACAACCGACGTTGCTCCACAAGAAATAGCATCCCTTATTAGCCTAATGGGAGAAGAAGAAATGGGGATAGAAGAAAATGTAGTCGATGTTGTTCCATAGGAACCAGTGATGACTGCCACTTTGGGGAGAGAATCGCCTCCCTTGGATGAAATTGCAAGTGGTGTTGACACACAAGAACTAGCATCACCCATTCAATAAATCAAGGAACCTTTGGACGAGGCTGCAAGTGGTGCTGATATACAAAGACCAACATCATCTTCTCAAGCAATTATGGAACCTTTGAAAGAATTTGGGGTAGTAGTCAACAATGCTCCATAAGAACCAATGTCGACTGTCAAGTATGAGGACAAAATAGAAGAAATATAGGTAGAAAAACTGGGCACAGACTAGCCAGTGAGCACAAGGGAAGGAGGATCTGAGGCATCTGGAACTGAGAGAATAGACACTAAATAAAGCATTCTTTATTCAACACTTCTTACGTCCTTACCAAGAGGGGCAAGGAAGTTTCATTCCCCTAGGCGCCTGGTGAAGGAATAATCCTCTACAACGATATTATAATTTGTCGAGGTGGTTAAAGGCACCATTGTCGACACTCTTACACAAGAACCAGTGTCGATTGGTGAACAAATTGCACAAATTGAGGGATCAGTGATTGACATTGTCAAACAAGAACCAGTGCCGATCGAAGAATAAATTGAAGATACTATGGTTGATACTATCCCCAAAGGGCCATTAGAGGAGGATGTTGATGTTGACGCTACCCCACAGGGACTTGTAGTGGCTACAGAGCCACCCAAGGAAGGTGTGGAGGATTCGAGGCTTGAAGGAGAAAACGGTCAGGAAGCAGAACAACCACAAGAAAGGGTGTTGAAGACACTACCCGCAAGGGCCTGCAGTGACTCCACAACCACCAAGGGAAGATATGGAGATTCCAAGACCTGAAGGAGAAGACGTTGGGACCATTCCCTGGGTTGAGGAACAAACAAAGGGGGTTAGGGTAAAGCAAGATCCGATTGACGAATTTGTCGACACCAATCCACCAAACCCCACACCAACTGCAAGACTGGTCGAGGAGGTTGTCGTCAAACAAGAATTCATTGAGAAATGTGTGAAAGGAAGGCCTCCTATTAAAGAGAGTTACCAGTCGTAGTTCATGGAAAACATGCAGCTGAAAATGGAAATTGTCAAGTTAAGGAAGTAGGTACGACGCTTGCAAAGGAAAGTGAGGGGGCATAAGAAGAATTCTATGAAACCTGGCGCTGATACCATCTCAGCAATAGTGCAGACCGAGGATAGGCCCACAACATCCACGACTACATAGACCGAGTCGTTTTTGCATGTGATCAAGGCATGGGAGAGTTTCATGACTGCAAAAATTCATAAGTGGCAAGGTGTTGCAACTCGCCTTCAACGAGGGACCATTTCTTTGGAATCCCACCTGGAAGGAGTGAAGGGAGTTTGTGAGTATGCCACGAAAGTAGTTATAGTTACCGATTACATGGAGCAATTGGAGAAAGAGAAACAAAAGTAGGAGAAGCAAAAAAAAATAATAATAATAAATATAATAATAAATAATAAATAAAAATAAAATAAATAATAAATAAAATATAAATAAATAAATATATATAAATAAATCAAGGAAATGGAAGGGCAGGTGCAGCTATTGAAGGTTGATAAGGAAGAAATGTTTTCGTTAGCACTACAGGTAATGGCTTGTCTACCCCCAGCCCACAGTTGTGCTCTGTTCCTCTATGAGAAATATGTTGTAGTGGCTACAACCACCATCCAAAATTTTGCCTTAACCTATTTAGCAGTTGGAGATTACATGTAAGGAGAACTTCCGAAACCTCCCACCAAGTGTCGCTTCCCCTAGATTCATGGCATGCACGTCACAACCTTGATGTTATCAAAACTCATCAATCGGACGTTGCAGAGCTCATTCCTCAAATCAACCTTGCATATCTAGAATCCCACATCACATCTAGGAGTAGTCGGCACATTTAGCTCAGTTGTTTTGGGGTAAGCCCGCTTCCCATGCCTTGTGCTGCATTTCTATCGTTTTTTGTGTTTTCGCTTGTGGGAGTATTTTTTTCTTGATTTCTTTGAATGTTTGTTGTCATTTACATATAAAATAGCTTATCCTAGCTCTGTTTCAGTTTTGTTTCTATCTCACTATTGCTGCATGCATGAAACTGTTTTGCACGGACATTCACCTAACTGGTGAAATGCCTCACCCACATGCATGCTGATCTATTTGTTGAATCTTTCATTCATGTTTTACATGCACTTTTAATCACTTTTTCTATCACTTAGTGTCACCATGCATTCACTGACTTACTTTCTTCAAGTTGCTCTTGGGTGAGTCAGGCCAACCTTGGTCCGGGCTTTGCCTTCACCAAGGCCGCATTATGCAATCTGGGAAAGGAAGGCTCACCTTCTTCTCCAAATTTGTGCATTCCTATCCGGCACTAGCCTCCAGGATTTTTTTGTGCATTTCTGGAGGATAGTGGCTGCTTGGCCCAAGAAATTGCAAATATGTCCCTGGGCCAGTAGTCCTTCCTAGCTAGAATTGTGCATTGCGCAATCCCACCAGTCAAAAACCCGACCAGATTTTGCATTGGGCAGTTCCAACAGTGAGTCATTGTGCTAGAAACCCAGAATATGCCTTGTGTAGTCTTGGCAATTGGTCTCCTGACCTCCCGATTAGAATTGCGCAACCTTCATGATCATTCACCCAGGTATGTTGCTAGTCAATTCTCGTGTTCATTTTGGTTTTTGACTGACATATTGCTTTCCATGAGTGTTTCCATGTATCCAGGTATCGGAGGTGTTCATTTTCATCTCAGCAGTATAGATACAATGGTTTTCAGGAGAGCAGAGACGAAGATACTGTTTAGAGCACACTTTGGGATGCAGTGGATCAAGTGTCTATGGACTTGCCTACCCACGAAGACATCAAGTTGTTTGTAGACAAGGACATCAAGATACGACAATGTTGTGAATAAATATATAGGAAATAATGTCAAATAAATTAAATGATAATAACCATAAATAATTATTAGTTAATTGGTAATTAGGTTGAAGAGTTATGTCTAAATGAGACATGACTCTCCATGAAGAGACACCTGCTTGGTATATAAGCAAGCCTCTCTCTCTCATTGTATCATCATTCCTATTCATATATTTAATATAATATTTGCATCCTCACAGATAAATTTATATTTCGAGTCTTCTGGAGTAACTAATCTAAAAAAGGAACTTTGTTCACTTCATTTGGTATCAAAGCAGTTGATCCTTTAGTCGCTCCACCACTGCACAGAGTTGTGTTCTTTGATCTAGGTCTTTGACAATCAAATTCATCAACATTGTTGTCGTTGAAGCGTTTCACTACAATAATTTGGAGTTTCTCCATTTCACTATCAACCGTTTGTCCATTCAAAAAAAAAAATATAGAAAAAATCAAATTCCAAAAAAGAAAATAAAATAAGTACATATAAAGATTTAAAAATAAATAATTAAATTTTGAAGGAGAAACATATATATATATATATATATATATATATATATATATATTATATATATATATATATAAGGTTCTACATTATTGATAAAAAAATGCATAATAAAGATAAGAGGGAATCTTTCCTAGTATATTTAAAACTTTTTACATGCAGAAACCTGTGGTTTTAGAAACCAACGGTAATTTCCCGTGGTATTTTAAAAGTAAAAGAAAAACAAAAGGAATACAAAATCTCTTTACGTGAATGGTATACTTTTTACGTGAAGAATAGATAATATTATTTTGATTCTTCATTAAGTGGTGAAGAATAGATAATCTAATTTTGATTCTTCATTAAGTGGTTTACAAGTCGGTGGTTTTAGAAACCCATGGTAATTTCCCATGGTATTTTAAAAGTAAAAACAAAAAAAAAACTAAAGGAATACAAAATCCCTTTATGTGAATGGTAAGTTTTACTTTTTACGTGGAGAACATTAATCAAGGTTTTAGAAACAACCCATGGTAATTGCCCATGGTATTTTAAAAATAAAAGAAAAAACAAAAGGGATACTAAATCTCGTTACCCAAAAGGTAAGTTTTACTTTTTACTTGGAGAACATTAACTTAGTCAAAAGTACATAAGTGGACATATATTTTATATTATACCCCAAAGAGGTGAATAGTGACATTTCACTAGGGTTGTACCTTTTCAAAAAGAAAAAGAAAAAGATATATTATAGATAAAAGATATATAAAGAGAAGTATTATATTATAAAGGGGTATTTTAAAAAAAAGTTCAAGTCATAAAATTATTGAAAATGTTTACAAATACAAAGCGCATATTATTATAAAAGGTTACATAATGAGAAAATATCAGTTAACAATTTACGTTAAAGTGAAGTAAAATAAAATAAAATAATAGTAAGTGAAATTTAATAAAGATAATACACCCTAAGGTTCCTCAATAATACACCCTAAGGTTCCATTTGAGGTAATTAGAAATAATGAGGTTCCATTTGTTGTAATTATAAATAATAAGGGTTTAATCTCATCAACAAATACAAAAGTAGTTCATTTCCTTAAAAAAAGAATTAAAAAAAATATGGAGTCTAATTTGAAAATAAAAGAAGGAAAATTCTCCTATAAAGGTATTCCAATTGTAAATTATAAATTATATACATTGAAAGGGTGTATCCAAAGGAAAGAGATTAACATTTCCATTAATTCAAACATTGAAGGTAATTACATTAATATTAATTTGGCAAATCAACTATTAATTCTAGAGCCAAATATAGGTGAACAAGAAGGTTTTTTTAGTGGAAAAGAATGTGAAATTAATGATTTACAAGTGACAATTGATCATTATGAGTACATATCTCAATTTTGTGTCGTAACTATGCTTAAAAATGAGGTTAACATAATTATCGGTCGACCTTGGTTCAAGGAATTACGTACGTTCATTCTAAACATAGAAAACAAATTCTTGATGTTCCCTTACAAAAAAAGATGGTCACATTCCAAGACATGACAACAAAATCAAAACTAATAATGCCTTTAGCAAAAGATCTTAAGGATATTTCGAAACTAATGTTTCAAGAGCATCTAGAAACAGTATCAAAGAAGCAAAAAGAGTATGAAGAAGTCACATCCAACAAAAATAAGGAAAATTCATGTTTGAAGGAGCATAATCAAAAATCTACTTACACAAGTAAGAAAATGTAAAGCTAAGAAACACCAGTTAGAACAAGAAAATGAAATTTCTGAAAAGAAACTCATCGAAAATCTATCAGGAAAAGAAGAGGAAAGTTTATGCCTAAATAACTTTAACCAAAGGTTATTAGAACAAATCAAGTGTTTAAAAACTGAGAAGCTTGAATATCAAAATAAAGTTGACTCAGAAAATGAGGAACTTTTATGTTTCAGAAACTATAATTGAAGTCTACTCACTCAAATTAAAAAACTTAAGGATGATAGGAAATCATTGGAAAATAAGTTAGAAGAACTTATCACGAAAGAAATGTTGAAGTTGTCAGTCCAAGTCAGAGGTAAAGGAACAAATACCGATCCAGTGAATATCATAACTCAAGAAGAATGCAAACTAGTTGAAGAAAAGACGCACTTAGATGTTAAACACCCCAAGTGAAGATTCTATAACCAACTCAACAACATCATCACCTAAAGTAAATAAATTTTTTTTCTCACACTTAATAAAGGAAAATAAAACCAAAAAATTCCCCTATCGGCATCTAAATCATGAGAGTAGACAACTAAACCATGCTACATTTCGGGACGATTCGGAACAGAAACAACAAATTGATGTTCTAGAGAAGAGTAATGTAACCTCAATCCAGTCCTACAATGACAAGTTGTTACAAAATTCTAGTGATCAGGATATTCCACAGAAGATTAATCTAGGATGGTCTGATCCTTTCTCAGTGTGACAATTTTGTTTGTCACTAAGAAGATCATATCAACTTGCATCGACGAAGATGACTATTATGAGATGAGAAGACATTCGAACCCGAAAAAGAGATCAAACCTTTTTCATCAACAAGCTTTGAGGACAAATCTTTTTGAGGAGGAAGGCAATGTTATGAATAAATATATAGGAAATAATGTAAAATAAAGTAAATGATAATAACCATAAATAACTATTAGTTAATTGGTAATTAGTTTGAAGAGTCATGTCTAAATGAGACATGAATCTCCATGAAGAGACACTTGCTTGGTATATAAGCAAGCCTCTCCCTCTCATTATATCATCATACTTATTCATATATTTAATATAATTTTCTATCCTCATGGATAACTTTATATTCAGTGTTTTTAAATTTAAGCTTTTCATCTTTTGTTGTCTGATAACTTTTTTCGCTTCAGACAACAACAACATCACAACGAGCAGCATCATGAACAACAGCTGAAGACAGCGTACCAAGTGCAACAAATGCAAGAGGAGGGTCATTGAAATCATGGAGGCAGAACAAGGTTGCCATCTCAAGCAGGTCCATTGATGATGAAAGCAACTTTGGAGACTCCGGCTATGAAGTGACGACACGACATGAAGATTGCGTGAAGGAAGAAGATGGAACAAAGAAGGAGTTGCATGTGTTGAAGCAACAACTCGGGAAGAACATGAAGTTTCACATACAGATGAATGAGTTGCAACAGGAACAGGAACAACAGTGGGCGCAACATGCACTCACAGATGAAACTACGCCCGTACAAGTTAAAGATCCATCCCAACAACTGACACAGAGCAGACATGGTGAAAAGTGTTGTTGATTGCATGCAAGGGATTCAACATCATGCATGTCATTGAGCGCACACATGCAATTCAACCCATTCAACACACTCACCAAGGCAAAGACAAGAATCAAGTCGAATTGGAGTTGAACATGTACTTCGACAAGTTAATGCACATGAACACCAACACACACTTGAAGATCATCACAAACATTATGCATCAATTTGTTTTCTATTCAACCACACCCAATAATACCATGCACATGTTAGCAGACGAGTTGGATGAAGGAGCTGAACCAATGTAGCAATTGCAACGGAGGTAAGAGTTCACTTCAGCAAGATGTCACCATGAGGTGCATGCACACCATCACGGATGACCAAGCTTGGCATCATCTCACCACCTTCACCATCACAAGCATGTAAAAGAGTTGGCTTCATCAAAGTGGATCGAGTGTCAGTGATGTCTTGCTAGGATTTCTCAAGCCACGTTGTCTCACATGAGTACATGTGCATTGTAATGATGAACCGTGTCAAGTGTAAGTCAAGTGTCAATAGTTGGATGTAACAATCATAGAGTAAACGAAGAGTCATGAGGATAGTTGAACTATCACAAAGGGGAATGTCAAGGGCCACCCCACCCTTTGCTATAAATAGTCCCTCATAACTCATTGTAAGGGATTTTAGTCAGCCAAGCTTCTACTAAGACTATATTGAAGAAGGCTTGAACAGTATTGTAATGTGCCTTGGCTTCTCCACCTTACGGAGCTAGTACATCTCTTTGGAGGAGCAAGAAGATGTGGTTGTAATGTTCCACTGCTAGGGCTAGCAGGTTTACATGTATGCATTGTATGATTGTGACTTACACTTATTTATATAATAAGAGTCGACACATTTTCATGCATATGTTGTTATTGCAGTTGGACTGCTCCAGTTTATTTAATGATATGTGTTGTTTAACTTGCATAATTGTGCATGAACTGATTTACATGCAATTATATGAATCCTGTTGTTAATGTGTTGCATATGCTGTTAAGGTTGTCACCGTCCATGTCGATTTCTCTGTCGAACATCAAACAGGCCTTTCACTTGAACCTTGTTATAACAACCATCACACTCATCTCAGACTGATCCGTGAGTGTTGTACATGTTATCTTACCTTGTATGATGTGACTGTTGCATCTGAGTGGACTGCTCCACCGAAAGTTGTGCATGTCCTTTGCGTTGTGTGTTCCTAGTTGAGTTGTGACTAGTCCCTTTCAACCTAGAACTCACCTTCACCTCCTCCCCTTTTTGAAGTGTTGGAACCTCTCATACACCTTCCTTGACTCACTGCATCAATCACACCCTTGCTACTGACAGAGTTATCTTACTTGCCTTTGTGTGACATCCCGGTTAAGGTATTACCTTACGACCCACTACTGGGACTCCTACACCAAATGGTCTGAGGTCTAATTTGGACTTCTTACTGGGGAGATCCCCTTGAAATGTTGTCGAGTCCAGCACTGTCAACATTTTTGGCGCTGAAACGAGGGCTTGATGACAAGTTGTGTCCTCTCATTCAGTTTTGAACCTTTACATATATTTCACAGAGTCTTGCACTCTTCTTCCCCCAAGGTGTTTTTCGAATCATGAAGGTATCTCCATCTCGGGGAAGATTTTCGATCTCTTTTCTACTCACACGTATGATGGTGAAGGTGAAGTGGCCTGGCTTGAGCACTTATATAAATTTCTTTTCATGATTTATGAGGAAGATGAGTTTTCTGATGAACATGTCGATTTGCTGCTTGCATACACATTTCACGAATCTCCATTTCGTTGGGTGCTTAGCCTACCGGTTGACACCATGCAGTCTTTGAGCACTTCTGTGATCTCATTAAAGACATGTTCTATCATTTTGATCCAGACTATCTTGACTGGAAACTATTAAAACAATGGAGGGCTCCACATGAATCCGTTATTGATTTTTTGCAACGCTTTTGTGACTTATTGTTTCAAGCTCTGAAGAGCCAAATGAAATTTGCTTATCTTTGAGACCGGTTCGAGTATTGCCTTAAGAAATGTGCCCGTCCCAAGAGGAAGCTTGATATCAAGCCTCGCTCAACATTCTTCATTGATGGAACTGCGCAATCTCACATGGGAGTGGGCATTGTTTCAACCGACTATCTGCTTCCCTCTCATTCAGCAGCTCCACCACTACCTAGTGATGTTGAGGATCATGCTCACACACCTATTCATCCTTCACACTCTCCCAACATCACTCCACTTTCACGTACATTTGGTTATGAGTCCTTCGAGTTCTCATATGCGTTCTTTTCTTCGACCTTCATCTTCGCACTTAGGTGTTCCTACGGATGGTGTTGTCTTGTGTTCGTCTATTCCGAATGCTTCACTTGTTGTGAACGAGGAACAACCCACTGACGGAGTTGGTGTTTCAAAACCAACATGCACTATCATTCATGAAGAGTATGAGTGGAAGCTTGAGCATTAACACTCGGCGAAGGATGACTCCCTTCCGTCCAAGTCCCCTCCGTTCTTTCCTAAGCTCTTTGATGAACCTACCATCCATCATTTTGCATGTGTATCTTCATCCATGGATGCACACATTGTTGATCACTCGCAGGACTCACCAAATGTTAGTCCATCATTCGAAAATGGAGATAATAAGTTACTCGTTGAAAATCCACTTGATCCTTCATCTTTATTTACCGAAAACACAAAGGATGAGTTTGTTTTCTTTTCATTTACCCCTCTGTGTGATTCATCCAACTATGGGGATGCTGACCAACATCCTGAATTTTCTGATCTTGGTTGTCGTGATCTCTTCACCTCATCATTCGATCATGATGTTGATTCACTCATTGTTAATCTGTCTAAGCCACTTGTCTATGAATATCCATCTATCAACGAAGTCAAAACCCCATAGACCATCGAGGCACTTCAGCCCGAGCTGATGGTTATGTCAGGACCTCACTATCCTGAGGTTGGTTTCGCTTCCGATCAGGATATTGTTCAAACACTCAAGGCTCCTCATCACTCATCTGTATGCACTCAAGACCAATATAACACTCAGATTTTACTTCCTCCGCTCGAAGTACACGATCCCATTGCTCATGCGTTGGAGGAGTCTTACATTGCAAGCACTAGTGAGCAACACACGTTATCTTTGTTTCTTTCGTTTGCTTACATGTCATAGCCAAGAGTGTGCTTATGCTTCAAAGTTGCACATAGTGTCACACAACACCATGATAATTTTGTGGACTACCTGTCATGCACATGCACCCACTTATCTCCCGTGGGAACTTCGAATCAAGAAGTGTGGTTATCTTCATTGTTATATCTTTCTTGCTTGCTGGTTCACACAACTGAGTTGTTCGAGGACCAAGCCTTCACCAACATGTGTCTACCAATGCGTCAGTGGCTGCATTGGAAGTATCACTTCCTGTAATCAGGCCCATGTACCATTAGTGTAGGAGTAGGAGTAGTGTTTGCTTGCATGCTTTTTTGTTTACTTGCTTCGCTTTCATTTTTTCTTCTGCTCTTGGTTTTCTTTGTTGATTGTTAGTTCATTTGCTTGTTTCATTCATAGGTTAGTTTTGCATGAAACCATGTATGACTCTTGAAGCAAGCTGGGTAAAGTACAAGATGGCTTGTACAACTATCGCTACTTGGTTATCTACCATCTTGCCTCTGTACTTTTAGTCCATGATACGTCGAAGGAAAATACATATTGTTCAAAGTGAATCTTCGTGAAAACACAATGCTTGTGCGCTAACTAGTGCCACCTTATCTAGTCGGTTGTTTTTGGGTTAACCCTTGTAAACCCAGTCAAGTAGAGTAAAGTGAGGGGGAAAACCTTAACAAGCACATCAAATATATAATAAACTACTTCTCTACTTGAACAACCTTTTCTGATCTCAATAAGTTAGGATCCCTGTTCTTCCTCTGAAATGAATAAGTGTTATGCATAGTGAAAATGACAAAAATGAAAAGTAGAAAAAAATCAAAATGAAAAATGAATATGGCAAAAGAAGAGAAAGGCTTCCTGCGTAGAGACGTGATGCAAGTAACTTCGACGGGGTACTGTCCAGGCTTGCTGTCAGCAGAGCCATGCTTGTGTTCCTATGTGACTCCATCGGGGTACTATCCAGGACTACTGGCAGTGGAGAAACAACATAGATGAAACTAAGACTCTGACGACTATACTTCTTGTGCACCTATATACCCCTCAACCCTAATTGAAATAACTGTGTGTCCTTGGCTTGGAATATGTGTCAATCAACCAAGGGCTTGGCAAATGCTATATCTTACATAAAGTTAGTGTGAAACCAATATGAGCTAAGAGCTTAATAATACTTCTGGAGGTGTTAGACTTGCTTTTCACAAAAAAGGTCTATGTAGAGAGCTAAAGTTCTAACAGTGTGTCGCCAAGTGTTGTAGCAACTACAACCACCCTCCAAAATTTTTCCTTAGCCTATTTTGGAGCTTCCCTAACAACCTTACACATCACTTTGTCTTTCTTTGTTAAGGACTCAAGCTTCAGCGTTTTCCTTGCACAAAGGCAGCCTGTCGATCACAGTTGATCCATTCCCCTCACAAGCTGCTCACCTAGACTTGGTCCAGCTACAGGCTGAGCAACTTCCCCTTGAAAATTGTGCATTTCTGGAGGAAAACTAGCCTTCCCTTTAGGAATTGCACAATCCTCTCTGACATCTTGCTGGGCTCCAAGATGGCGCAATCCTGCCATCAAACCCTCCTAGCAGGATCTGCGCAAATATTCCCAGAAGCAGGTTGTTCAGCCCAGAATTTGTGCAATTATGGGCAGCAATCAGCTGCTCTATCCAGAAATTGTGCAAATCTCCTGGGCAGCCAGCCCAGCTCCCAGCCAAAAATGCACATTTTTCTCCAGTAGTCAAGTAGTCTCTTGCATGTGCAGTTGAGTTGACTGGTTCCCTCCAAGACTAAGAAAAACATACTTGCATGCATGGGTTGCTTCTCCCAAGGCAACATGGAAAGGCATCCCTTGTTTCAGGGATCTATGTTTAGCAGTTGGAGGTTACATGCAAGGAGAAATTCTGAAGCCTCCCATCAAGAGTCACTTCCCCTAGATTTGTGGCATGCACGTCACAACCTCGATGTTATCTCATCAATCGGATGTTGCAGAGCTCATTCCTCACATCAACCTTGCAGCTCTAGTATCCCACATCACATCTAAGAGTAGTCAACACATTCAGCTCATTTTTTTTGGGGTAAGACCGCTTCCCATGCCTTGTTCTGCATTTCTGTCTCTTTTTGTGTTTTTGCTTGTGGGAGTACTATTAACTTGATTTATTTCAATGCTTTCTATCATTTACAAATAAAATAGCTTGTCCCAGCTCTATTTTAGTTTTCATTGCTATCTTACTGTTGTCGCATGCATGAAATTGTTTTGCATGGACGTTCACCCAACCGGTGAACTGCCTCACCCACATGCATGTTGATATGTTTGTTGAATCTTTCATTCATGTTTTGCATGCATTGTTAGTCACTTCTGTTATCACTTAGTGTCACCATGCATTCACTGAGTTACTTCCTTTCAGTTACTTGTCAGCGAGTTGGGACAACCTTGGCCCGAGCTCTGCCTTCACCAAGGCTGCATTGTGCAATCTGGGAAAGGAAGGATCACCTTCCTCTCCAGATTTACGCATTCCCGTCCAACACTACCCTCCACGACTGTTTTGCGCATTTCTGGAGGATAGTGGCTGATTGGCTCAAGAAATTGCGCAAATATGTCCCTAGGCCACCATTCCTTCCTAGTTGGAATTGCGCATTGCGCAATCCCAACAATCAGCAGCTAGACTAGACTGTGCATTGCATAGTTCCATTAGTCAATCAGTCTCCCAACATCCTAGACTGTGCCTTGTGCAGTCTTGGAAGTCGATCTCACGAACTCCTAGCCAGAATTATGCAACCTTCATGATCATTCACCCAGGTATGTTGCAAGTCAGTTCTCATGTTCATTTTGGTTTTTGACTAACAAATTTCTTTCCATGAGTGTTTCCATGTCTCTAGGTATCGCAAGTGTTCATTTACCTCTCAGCGGTACATGTACAATGGTTTTCAAGAGAGTAGAGATGAAGACACTATTCAAAGCACACTTGGGGATGCAGTTGATCAAGTGTTTATGGACTTTCCTACCCACAAAGACATCAAGATATGACAACAGCAGCATCACAACGAGCAGTGTTATGAACAACAACTGAAGACATCATACCAAATGAAATGAATGCAAGAAGAGGGTTGTTGACAACATGGAGGCGGAACAAGGTTGCAAGCTCAAGTAGGTCCATTGATGATGAAAGCAACTTTGGAAAATTCGGCTATGAAGTGACAGTGTGACATGAAGATCACACGAAGGAAAAAGATGGAATAAAGAAGGAGTTGCATGTGTTGAAGTAGCAACTCAGGAAGAACATGAAGCTGCACAGATAGACAAATGAGTTTCTACAGGAAGAGGAACAATAGTGGGCACAACATACACTCACGGATGAAACTGTACCCGTTCAAGTTAAAGATCCATCAAAGTAGCTTACACGGGGCAGACATGGTGAGCAGTGTTGTTTATCGCATGCAAGGGATTCAACATCACACATGTCATTGAGCACATGCATGCAATCTGCCCCATTCAACACACTCACCAAGGTGAAGACAAGAAGAAATTCCAACTGGAGTGGAACATGTACTTCGGCAAGTTGATGTGCATGACCACCAGCAGACACTTGAAGGTCAACACAGACACTATGCATTAATGTGTTGCTGGTTCAATCACACCCAAGAAGACCATGCACATGTTAGCAAACGAGTTGGTTGAAGGATCTGAACCAATGCACCTGTTGCAACGGAGGCAAGAGTTCACTTCAGCAAGATGTCACCATGAGGTGCATGCACACCGTCATGGATGACCAAGCTTGGCATCATCTCACCACCTTCACCATCATAAGCATGTCAAAGATTTGGTCTCATCTTAGCGGACCGAGCATAAGTGATGTCTTGCAAGGATTGCTCAAGACACATTGTCTCACATGAGTACATGTGCATTGTAATGATGAGTCGTGTCAAGTGTAGGTCATGTGTCAATAGTTGGATGTAACAGTCATAGAGTAGGCGAAGAGTCGTGAGGGTAGTTGAACTGTCACAAAGCGGAATGTCAAGGGTCACCCCACCCTTTGCTATAAACAGTCCCTCTTAACTCATTGTAAGGGCTTTTGGTCAGCTAAGCTTCTACTAAGACTATCTTGAAGAAGGCTTGGACAATATTGTAATGTGCCTTGGCTTCTCCACTGCACGAAGCTAGTACATCTCTTTGGAGCAGGAGGATGTGGCGGTAACGTTCCACTGTTGGGGCTAGCAGGTTTACATGGATGCATTGTATGATTTTGACTTACACTTCTTTATATAATAAGAGGCAACACATTTTCATGCATATGTTGTTATTGTAGTTGGACTGCTTTGGTTGCTTTAATGATATGTGTTGTTTAATTTACTTGTGTACGAACTGATTCACGTGCAATTATATGAATCTTGTTGTTAATGTGTTGCATATGTTGTTAATGTTGTCACCGTCCGTGTTGAATTCTCTGTTGGACATCAAACATACATTTCACTTGAACATTGCTATAACAATTGTCACACTCGTCTCGAAATGATCCGTGAGTGTTGTACATGTTATCTTACCTTGTATGATGTGACTGTCGCATCTGAGTGGAGTGCTCCGTTGGAAGTTGTGCATGTCCTTTGTGTTGTGTGTTCCTAGCCCAATTGGCATTGATCCCTTTCAACCCAAAACTTACCTTCACCTCCTTGCCTTTTCAAAGTGTTGGAACCTCTCATACACCTTAATTCAATCACTGCATTAGTCACACCCTTGCTACTAACAGAGTTATCTTACTTTCCTTTTTGCGACATCGCGGTCAAGGCATTACCTTACAACCCACTGTTGGGACTCCTACATGAAACAGTTTGAGGTCTAATTGGGACTTCTTACCGAGGAGATCCCCTTTACATGTTGGTGGGTCCAACACCATCAACGCAATATCTATTCTTTTGTTTAGAAAGTGTCTGCCAGGAGTTCAACCATGAGCTAGAAGACTCAATTCAGTTTCTGCACATCTTGAGATGCCACAATATTTTGGATCAACACTTGATGTGGAAAATCTATATGCATGATTACTTTTTGGGCATTGATCAATAATTTAACCCAACGCCATACTTGGGAGACATTCAATTGAGATTCTTTACCTCCTACACAGTTAATCAAGTTAAATGGAAGAAGGTCTTCGACACGTTCGAAGAGAATCAAGCAAACATGCCACTTGTCCTTTAAATGGAGAATTGTCGGTCTGTGAACATTTATAACAGATGCAAAACCTTCTTAGGGATCGAGGGATGAAAATAATAGATGTTGGCAACCCAGAAATGGTGCATTAACACATGCACAAAACAAATCTTTGCTTGTCAAGAGGAGGCCCGGGACAACTGCCAGAAACTGTGGATGATATTGCCATCATCCATCAGGACACGTGAACCTTTTGGGGCCCCCAATTTTTCTCGGTCTTTGAACAAGCTACCTTGTTATATCGCATGCATGCAGCTTCGTGGGGTCCAATGGATGGGTTTGAGGGTCTAATTTTCCATTATCTTGCTTCCAGCTGATCAATATACTCCAACTTATGAGGTAGGTGAAGATTGGTGGAAGGAAGTCATCTAGACAGATGTATATAAGCCTCTAGGGATAGAAATGGTTGTAAAATATGATCTTGCACAGCTTTATGTTGATCATCACACTTCCAACCGTGATCTGCGTAGGGGACGGGCTGCATGAGGACATGCAGAAAGACTAGTTGGGGGGAGATGTTGGTAGTTGAAATTTCATGTTTGTACCCACCTTTTTACCTTGTTTCTTTATCCATTTTACACCATTATTGATCAATTTACATTCTAAACCACACAAGTATACCTCTTGGCATGTCGTTATGAATCATTAATCAATGAAGCATAGTCATAGGGGATTGTTACCTAAGTGGATTGCTAATTTGATTATTCTTATAGATTTGGAGGAATTATGATCAAGACCGTGGTTCGACAATGGTGACCATCCAACTGGCAGTGCTATCTCAAGACATCAGTTGCAACAATGGATCAATCCTTGAATCAACACACTGCTATCTTTATATTTGTTTCGCTTAAGAAACCACTATGTAATTGTAGGCAGACAATTACCATAATTCTAGGATTTGTTAGTGTTATCAAATTGTATAAGTAGAGTTACGGGGATGTGAAAGCCAACAGTTAAGATCACAAGGAATTATGTTAACTTTGAGTCTATAATAGCATACATGTATTTCCTCTTTTGATTAATGAAATTCTGATCTTCTAAGCATTTTGTGACTTCTTGATCTCGCCACAGCCCTAATTAGGGAGTTGGGCCCACTCTCCTGACCAGGTGTTGTTGGATAGATGTGTGCATAGGTTTATTTCAGTTAATTTATTTATCATTGTGAATGCTTATTAGTGTGTTTATGTGAGTCTGCTTGTTGTTACTCTTGTTGTTGTTACAATCATTACTGTTGTTACTCTTATTTGTTGTTACAATTATCGCTTGTTGTTACACATTGTTAATTTTATAGTTGAATGTTCAGTACTGGGTAGGAAAACTCTGGCCTACATATACTTTGCATGATAGCCTTGAAATACTCGTAGATCCCTGGGTTGACAATTAATGTGGAATTGGGTGAATTGCATGATTCATATTTGAACACCAACAACTTCTTGGCTAGATACTTCAACTTTTGTAGATGTTCTTCCTTGATGTGTTACCTTACCTCTGATACCATGTTGAATAATCAAGGGCACTGATGTATATTAGGATTCGTCTCTACTTGATAACAATTTGTGGAGCACTTTTACAATTATCTTAGCTTGTTCTTCTTCTTATTATTAGCGTGTGTGTTTCATCAAACTGCTACCAAAAACATAAAGACAAGAACACAGATGTTGGCTCTCTTCCAGGGCCAAAACCTCTCTCTCTTAGTGTTATGTAACCAACTCACAAAATAGAAGAAAATATAGATCAACGACTTCAAAATCGGCCTCTTCGAGGGGGCAACCTCCTTTACATTACACAAATGAATAATTCTTGGATGATACAAATGACAAAACCTCCTTTATATATATAGGAGATAAGGGGTCACAATATAATCAAAGACGACATAACAATAATAATATAAGGGCACAACAATAACAATATTGGGTTTATATAATAACAATATGGGGACAATAGGGGCACGATAATAATATTAAGGGCCACAATGAAAATAGTAATGGGGGAATCACTAGTATTATAGGGACCTAGCATGCCCCTCTCCTTAAAAAAAGTGTTTTCCTCAATGCTTAAGTAGTTATGGATGCTTCTGTATAAAATTATCACCCTCCCATGTGGAATCTTTAGCAGGTAAGTTCTTCCACTTGATGAGATACTCCGAAATTGATCAATTTCGTAGTTGTCAAGGTTTTTTTCTATGATTTCTTCAAGTTCCAATATGATTTTCCCTTCCTCATAAAGTTCTGGAAATATTGTTTTAACTGGGAGTTTGTCACTTATAACCTTCTTTAATCATGAAACATAGAAAATTGGGTGCACGTGGGAAGTTGCATGAATCTCTAATTGTTATGCCATAGTACGAATCTTTTGCAAAACCTTGTACGGACCATAATACTTCGGTGATAATTTATTATCCTTCTTAGCTCTCTTGAGGGACATTTGTTTATATGGTTGTAGTCATAGGAATACCCAGTCACATACATCAAAACTTCTTTCGCTACGATGTTGATCTTCTTGTCATTTCATTTTATTCTGCACCAAAGTGAGGTTATCCTTTAAGAGTTGGAGAACTTGTTGTTCATGCTCGATGTGATCTTCCATTGCTTGAACCTTAGAATTTTCTCTTAAATATGATGTGATGGATGGTGGATGATATTCATAAAGTTCCATAAATAGGGTCATTTTTGTTGCAGCATGGAAGGAAGTGTTATACCACCATTCAGCCAGAGGCAACCTTTTGACCCATTGAATCTATTTATCAGATACAAAGTAACAAAGATATCCTTCCAAACATTTTTTTACTATCTCAGTTTTCCCATCAGATTGAGGATGATAAGATGAGCTATGAACTAACTGAGTACCAAGACAAGAAAATAATTCTGTCCAAAATTTCCAGTGCAAATGGGATCTATGTCGCTTACAATATTCTTTGGTTTCCATGTAGCTTTTGAATTGTTTCCATAAATGCAGTAGAAATTGTATTGGCTTTAAATGGATACGATAATGCATAAAAGTGTGCATTCTTGGTAAGTATGTCAAATACCACCATGATGAAACTCTTTCCTTTGGACTTGGTTAAGCCTCTGATAAAATCCATTGAAACCTTCTCCCAATGTTGGCTTGGATGGATAAGGTTGTAATAGACCTAGGGCCTTAATTGTTTAAATTTATTTTGTTGGAAAACCAAACATTTCACCACAAACTTTTGAATATTCGATTTAAGGCCATCCCAAAAAATTCCTTGTTAACCCTGTGATAAGTTTTTAAAAACCTTGAGTGCCCTCTTAAGGGAGAGATGTGCAATTCCATAAGAATCTTTTGTTTGAGTTGGGAATTCTTACATAGGTATAAGTGATCTTTGTACCATAACGAATCATTTTTCCAGCTAAATGTATCAGATGTACTAGGATCTTGTTGAAACTTTTGAATGATTGCTCACACTTCTTCATCATTCTTCCATCCATCCCTTGCTTCGTTTATCCAATCTAGTTGGATAATAGAAATGGCGTAAAACAATGCTTCCACGTCCTCATCCTTTTCAAAGTCATAACCCAACATCTTTGTGACCCAATTTTGCTGCTCTTATGAAGATAATCTTTGTCCTAAAAAGTATTTAAGACTATCATGATTCGTTTTTACCTTGAAGTGTCTTCCCATTAGGTAGGGTTGCCATTTCTTAAGTGCATGTAGTATTTCCAACATTTACTTCTCATAAATAGCTCTATGTAAATACTTTCCCTTGATTGGACGACTTCCAAAGAAATGGGTCTTTCTTCTTGCATTAAAACATCACTAATTCCATTTCCCGAGGCATCACATTCCACAATAAAGGTTTTTTTGTAGTTCGATGTAGCTAAGACCGGTGCTTGGCGCATTGCCTCTTTAAGATGTTCAAAGGCCTTTGTTGCTTCTAGAGTCCATGAAAATGCATCTTTCTTCAATAATGTTGTTAGAGGTGATGCTATTTACCCATAATTCTTAACAAACTTGTGATAATACCCTATCAACCCGAGAAATCCTTGCCGATGCTTTATGGATGTGAGGATTTTCCATTCCTTTATGGCTTTAATTTTTCTAGGGTCTACCTTCACACCTTCATGAGATACAATATGACCCAGATATTCCACCTCTTGTACTCCAAAGAAAACATTTGGAGATTTTGCATATAATTGTTTATCCTCCAATGGTTTAGCAACTTGTCAACATGTTGAACCATGATCCTTCCAACACTTGATGTAGATTAGTATATCATCAAAAAATACTAACAAAAATTTTTCTAAGGAAGGGTTTGAAAATGGAATTCATCAAACCTTGAAATGTAGAAAGTGCATTAGTAAGGCCAAAAGGCATGACCAAAAATTCATAATGACCCTCATGAGTTCTAAATGTTGTTTTTGGAATTTCTTAAGTCTTCATTCTAATTTGATGATATCCTAAATGAAGATCCAACTTGGTGAAGTAAATTGATCCATGAAATTCATCAATGACAAGAGTGGGAAATTTATCTTTAATAGTGAGCTTGTTGATCTCCCTATAATCCAGATACATGCACCAATACTACTAGAGTAGAGAAAGAACTTTGACTAGGTTGAATTATACCAATCTCTAGAATTTCTGCAACCATACGTTCAATTTCACTCTTTTGGGCCTAGGGATATATGTAAGGCCTGATATTTGGAGGAACACTTCCTGGAATCAAATGAATACCATGATCATGATCATGAATAGGTGGGATGACTTTGGGAGTCTCAAATACCTTGGAATTCTTGTCCAAGACTTTTTGGAGATCTGGAGAAATAGATGATTTCAATGTGGGAACCTCTAGCAAACATAATTGTGCAATTACACCTCGTTGTTCTTTCTTTAGAATCTTTTTCATTCCGTTAGAGCTGATTATCTTTCCCGGTTTCCCTGTGATACCCCTTAATTCAACTTCCTTTCCTTCCGAACAAAGTTTCATGAAAAGTTCTTGAAAATTAAAAGCCATTGTACCCAAGGCTTGTAACCATGAGAATCCTAGTACAACATCATCACCACCCATTAGAATGGAAAGAATTTGGCTATTCAATACATATTCTCCCATGGATAGCTTGATATTGTGGCACTTTCTAGAGAAATTTATGGTTCCTCCACTTGCAACCATCACTTGACACTCTAGTGTTGGATATAGGAAGCAATTCAATTCCTTGGTTATCTTACAATGAATAAAATTATGGTACTTCCCGAATCAATCGACATTATTACCTTTTTTTTCTTGATATGTCCTATCTTGATAGTTTTTAGGAGTGGTAATTTCATCCAATGCATTACAAGATATAATTGGATTCATTTTCTTCTTTCTATAGAGTTTGTTCCTTGGTGTATATCCTCTTCTTTTGACGTTTCTTGTTCCTTTTCTTCCTCCTCTTCACAATCATTTAAAATAATTTCTTCTCAACACACTTATGACCTTTAGTGTATATTTGCTATCACAACTGTAACAAAGCCCTTTTGCTCTTTTTTCTTCCAATTGTTGTGGTGTCAACCTTGTAGGTTGAGGAAGGCTAGGGGATACAACACTTCCATATTTATAGTTGTGAGTGGTAGGCTTCTTTGTTTCCATAATTTTTCTTTCCGTTTTTCTTGCCAACCTGAATGCCTTCTCCAATGAATCAAGTTCCCAAAGGTGAACCTCATGTTGGATGTCATCCTTTAAAATTCCTATGAACACATCAATCATATGCTCCTTTGGAATATATTTTACCCTTATATTCAATTTTTGAAAGTCCTCAATGTCCTCCATCATTGAACCCTTTTGTTTGAAATTTATCAATTGACTAAAAAAAAGTGTTGTTTTTTGTATCCTCATAATGTACTACAATTTCTTCCGTAAAAATTTCCCAAATGAGAATTTGTTTACGAGAGAAAATCCATCATACCATACAAAATGATTTGGTTTCAAATATAAATTTGCATTGCGTACCTTTTGTGTGTTTTGCACATTATGGAGATCGAAATATTGCTCCATCTATAGTATCCATGTTATGGGATCCTTGCCATCAAACTCCTTCATATCGATATTTGGAACATGGTGGGTCTTCAATCCACTGTTATAGTTTATGAAATCATGATTAACATTTCTTTTCTTCTCCTCATGAGTTTCCTTTACTACCCTTTCGCCATTAGTAAGCATTTCTTGTAGCAAATTTGTCAAATCCGTCTTCAAATCTTCCATGTTTCCTTTAAGTTTTTCTTATATACCATCCATCTTAGCTTTCATGCCTTTATTTAAACCATCCATATTAGCTTCCACGCCATCCATCTTAGCTTCCATGTCTTTCTTTAAACTATCCATCTGAGCTTCTGTTACTTTTTGTGACAGTGAATTTTGTTGCACTTGGTCTCGTAATTTTGATATATCATGTTGCATTTCTTCCTCTCATGAGTCGTGCTAGAGCTTTCAGGTTTCTTACTAGGTGTTTCCATTTTCTTTCTTTGGGGAATAAATTAATGATAATAATGCGTCAATATTCCCTTTGAATTCCTTCAAACTAGTTTTTCAAACCAAACTTATGCAAAATTAAAAAAAAACCACACACATTTTTTCACTTTGTAGGAGCTCGATATTGAATATGTTGTATCTCTGTAATTTCCAATCTCCAAGGTCTGAAATTGCATCCTATGGTATCCCTCTGAGTCCTCTTTTCAACCCGCAAGTTTGATCAATATTGGATTCTCCAAGAAAGAGTTATGCCAAATCTACCACGACTTGATTATAAACGGGTTCAACAGAGTGAACTTGTACGAAATTCCATGTGTCACTGTTTGAACCTTAGGACCTGAAACTGATACACAAAAAACTATAGGCTGTTCTATTTCTATAACTTTTTACGAAATTTTAATCTAATACTCAGAGCAAAAGTTATGATGATTTTCCCCAGGTCACATGTTTGAGATATAATTCAGGAGCCTACAAAAAACCTAACTTCTTTGATCCTATCTTTGAAAATGTAGTGATACAAGATCTACAATTTGGACCTAATGTTCATCGAGATTTTGGCTCAAATGGGTTTTAGTTTCAGCTTCTGAAACATCATAGAAAAAAAGGTTATAGCGAAAATCCTACGATGACTTGTTCAGAGCAGCGAAACCCTAGAATCCAAAGCTCTGATATCAAATGTTATGTAACCAACTCACAAAATAGAAGAAAAGATAGATCAACGACTTCAAAATTAGCCTCTTCAAGGGGGAAACCTCCTTTACATTACACAAATGAAATTCTTGGATGATACAAATGAAAAAACCTCCTTTCTATATATAGGAGTCTAAGGGGTCATAATATAATCGAAGTCGGCATAACAATAATAATATAAGGGCGCAACAATAAAAATAGTGGGCTTCAATGGGGCCCAATAATAAAAATATGGGGACAATAGGGGCACAACAATAACAATAAGAGCTACAGTGAAAACATTAATGGGGAAATCATTAGTATTGTAGGGACCTAACACTTATAGAATAAAACCCTTTGGTAAGTTTCTATTATTGAAGCTTCTTATTGATCAATGTCAAACCCTAGACCCTTGACTAGGATGTCCTCCAAACACAAGTTAAGTCCTTCCTCTATTTTTCATTTTGTTCCCGACACATAAACTTCCTCCTTTCGAAACTTTTCTCCCCAACACTTCGTCCTCCTTCTCTGCTACTTGTCTAGAAATAGACCTTCCTTGATTGAGCCTTCTAAAAGAGATGTTCTTCTTCTATCCTTTACTAAAGTAGACTTATTATTTTGTTAACCAAATGAGAACTTTCTTGAGGTATGACTGTAATATTATTATGTTGCCCTAGTTTTTCCCACGTGTGGTACATACCCTAGAGAATTAGGGTCCTTTCACCTTTGCTAGAGAGATAAACTTCTTCACTTGACTTGGGAGGCCTTGTAGGCCTAATTTCTATCCCAAAAAAGAATGATTCTTGAATTGTTTTGTCATTATTTTTATACCTACATGTTTTCCTCGTCTACCTTGCATGTGTGAGTATTTTGTCGTAGAAATAGTCCCTTCACTTCACTTCTTCTTCCTTCCTTCTTCACTTCACTTGGAGACCCTTAGACTTGTCTTTTCTTCACTTTTCTTGGCTTCTATACTTCGCTGATTTCAGAGATGCTTGGTTGAAGTTGTGAGGGAGTGGACAACCTCTATATATATAGGATTGTCCCTCCTTTAGGCTGACTTGAGGCCGACATCATTATTATAGGTCGACTTGTTGACTTTGGTTGGAGGTATTCTTTTGACCTTATACAATATTCTACATAGTATAGCATGCCCTCTAAGGTTCTTACATAAATAAATCGACACTTTTGACTTCCTAGAAGCACTTAAACATGTGCTTGACCTACTTCAATGAGCAAAAAACTCATTAACAAATTAATATAAAAATAATTTCTCTTTTATTGAATAAATACAAATGTCAAAATTACATTTACAAAGACTGAACCTAGTTACACTTTCTTCAACAGAAACAGGGGTAGCATTACCTTTGGCAAATTGGGGTGAAAGGACAACTTCTAGGCAAAGCTAAATAGTATACTCGAGAGAAGGTGGAGGAAACATTTCCTCACCTCATTCAGTAGAAGATTTTGGGGACCAAAAGCCTCCAAAAATTGGGAGGTGTAATCCAGATTGGATCATTATATCATTTTTCATCCATATTTATTCTTTCAGAGTGGAAAATGTGGAGGAATCAACTCACAAGACCAGTTTTATCTGTAGGACCCAATTTGGCTAATTGGGGTTTGAAACCTTCTGAGAGAATTTTTAGGCATCAAACAATGTTTTTTAGGGGTTAAATTGTCACTTTGGCATCAAAAATCATATTCTACACATAGAGACATTTCCAATGACACGAGAATCACATCAATAGGAGTCTATATTCAAAAGTTATGACACTCAAAATTTGACCTTACTAGTTTCACCACCATAATTAGAGAGGATGGCACACTAGCCCCCATTATTCATGGAAAATGGGTTGGCCATGTGATTATGATCAAGAACGCTCTAGAAGAGTCCATATTGTAACTTTGGTTAGAAGTTGAGGTAGTCAAACCTAGCCCCTAATAGGCTATCGAGCAATGTTATAACTAGGCCACTAGGAGGAAAATGGATCCCATTCTTTCAAGGGAATTTGTTCCATAGATGAGAAAAAATAGATGAGAGAGATAGGAAAAAGAGTACACAGAGGATTTGTAAATTGTAGTAGCCCACAAGCCATAGGCCATACTTCTATGTACTAGCAACCATTTTCTATTTAGAGAAAGAGAGAAAAGAGGCCTCATCTTCCAGTTGGGTTTTCTCCCGAAAGGGTTTCCTGGGTCATATCTATGTCAAATCATGGTTTGTGAGTATTTATTCCTTTGTTCTCTATTTTTTGCATAATTTTAATTTGCATGCATACACAATTAACAATGATCTATAGATCCATAAATCTAAAGAGAAATAAAATCCTAATAATGTAGATTTCATATTTTTTAATACAGTTTTAGCATATCTATTCAACGAACAATCCAGTGGAATTTCCACAACAATTTATGGATCAGCCGATACCGATTCTGGGCAGGAGGAATTTATACAAGAATATCACAAGAAAAACAAAATATAAAATTGGTGACAAAAAAATACTCCATATTGAAATGTAAATAAAAGATGAAATTCCTTTACATTTGAAATAACAAATGAGTTGTATACAATTTTAACGTAGACGGAACTTCTATGGTCTTTTCACACTATGTAAGTCCTGAGGACTTTAATTCTCCTTCCACCTTATAGTAGAGACATTCTAGAAATTGTAGAACATTATAGGAGTTATATATATCAATGTTCAAAATAAGTCATTAACAAAAAGATTGGCAAAGGTCCAGAAAACATATTTTCAAAAACATCAGCAAAAAATATAAAAAATTAGGGAAACTTTAGCTCCCTAAAAATCGTTATTTATTGCACATCGTAAAAAAAATTGTGATTTTATCAATGATATATATAATAAGTGGGTAGGAATCACAATTCATATAAAAACATAAGGGAAAAATCTATATGAATTAGGAGCTACATTCTTGACCGATGAAAAACTCCACATCCTACAAGACAACAGCATGACAACATAAAATACATGAAAATGAAATGTGTTTTTATACTATTGACCACATCATTAAGACACCAAAAACAAATTTGTCTCAAAAAATACTAAATTGCCAAGGTGTGTGGGTATGGATATGGATATGACACCATTTGAAACAAGGGATGGGATTACACCAAAGTAAACATAAAATTCTACATATACAACAAATAAAAAAAATTAATTGAAACTTAAGTAAATCACCGATGGATTCAAATCATTCAACATTAAACAATGAATAGAATAAATTGATCATTTCCCTTGATAGTGCTCATGTATTAAACAAAATACATTAAAAAATTACCCAATGACATTTTCAAAAATGAAGTAAAGAAAACAACATAGTTAAGTGTTCAAGGAAAGTCCTATGTTTATGTATCATCATCATCATCATCATTGCTTGTGTCCTTAATTAACATGATTTCCAATTGATTATCACTCTCAAGCATATGTTGATTTTCAATTGTAATTAGTGGTAGATCGAGAAGACCTTCTCATTGTGACCCCTTGTCCACACATACAATAGCAACTATATATCGGCCCCACTTCATGGAAGGACCCTCACAAGTCTTTCCAAGCAATGAGATGAAATGTGCTACAAATGTAGCTCGAGTTCTTTGTCTTTTTTTCTTTTTTTTGGTCTCAACCATTTTTTCTTCACTAATGGATAATAAGCAAGTACTCTAATTCCACTTAAAAGACAAGGGATTGCCTCCCTATGAGATCATTTGTATGGAAAATTCTTATAACTCTAAAGCATATGTACCATGAACCTACCACCAATCAATTGGATCCTTCTTCTTGCAACTCTCTTTTAAAGTGGTGTGTGAGCCAAAGACACTTCACGTATGTGAAAAAAACACAAACTAAGAATGCATGTCAATTGTCTCCTTTGTAAGTCTCATTAACGTCATTCATTAATCCTATCATCGGTCATCTATTTTTGGAATGAGGCCTCTTGTTTGTCATAGGATCACACCCTTTTGGGTTAATTGCAGGCATAGATCCATCTTAATTCTAGATCCACTGAGTGCCAAGAGGGATTAAATCTATCAAGATGCAAACCTCTTTCTGAGTGAAAAATTTAATTAAAGGTTTGTACCTCTAGAGATTTGATTCCTCTCCGTTGTTAGTAGATCTAGAAATAGATGAATTTATGCTGGTTTTGCGGAGCACACTATTAAAATGTTTAACTATAAGAAAAAAAATATTTTTACGTTTTTTGATATAATATATACATAGTTGACATTGAAATATTTTTGTAAGATCAACTTTTGGGAATGAAGCAAATTTAGGACATACTAAATTCACAAATATAGTTCTTTTCTGAAAAAATCATCTTACAATATGAATAACTGTGAAGACCTGTAGAAGATTATTACATGTTTGTCTTTTATACATATATGGAATTACAAATCTCCCTTATACCTTGAATTATAAAACATCTAGTAATGGAATAAGAATTATCCTTGTATTATACCAAGCATTAATCTCTCGTACTAAAATGTAAATTATTTTTATTTTTTTACTTTCAATTACTCTATCTCTCTTTATAAAGATGGTGTAAAATTAAAGTGGAAATTGAAGTGTTTATTTATGATGGACATTAATTTTTTATTACTAATTTTAAATTTGTATTATAAGTATTATTTTATTATTTCTAAATGTAACATCACATGACAACATCTCCCTCACACTGAGCTACCAAAATGACCTGAATTACAAAATAGTAGAAATATTTTAACCATAAAAAAAAAAAAAAAAAAAAAAAAAAAAAAAAAAAAAAAAATCAATTTATTTATACAATATGTACATGGTTTTTTTACCATATATAATATATACATAGTTGACATTAAAATATTTTATTTAACATGATCATTAAAATATTTGATTTATGAATCTATTGTTCACATTAAAATGTGTTTTTTGTTATTAATATATTTTTAAATACACATCAATATTGCTTAACTTTGTTATTGAAATATTTTATTTATTACCTACATTTATTTTATTTATTAATATTTTGTAAATATCATTATACCAATTTTATATCAAGAATTAAAGGAATTTCACATCTTTCTTATTACTCAAAAATTAAACGAATTACACATCTCCCTCTTATTACCTTTAATATATAGTATTTATATTTCTTTTTTTCAATTACTTCTTCTATTTGAGCATTTAAATATTTTATTATGGTTAACATTATTTTCACATTCAAAAGTGAAAATATAATATTTTACCACATCTCCATACTACATTGTAATATTACCAATGAATTTAGCAATCAAAATTAGAGTGGAAACATTGAATCTTTATAATGTTTTTAAGTAAAAGTGACCAACCATGTATATTTATTTTTGTTTCTTATTATAGCCGACAATATTTTTTATTTAGATAATATTTTATTTTTAGTTTAAAAGGGACACATGTCACCCTAGGTTCAGCATGGATGGAATCACAAATTGCCCTCATACTAGGCTGAACAATACGCCTCTCGATGCAAAAAAAATGTCATACAAAGTGTGAGGTTACAATTGTGTACATTGAAATGTCTCGTATTTGTGATAGATTAAATCCTCTTACATTGGTTCTCATAAATCTCACCTATACATGGGATGTTTGTCTCTACAAAAAGGAGTATCATGTATAAGCTCTACAAATTCAACAACAAAATTCCCAAAACTAATCATCCAAACCTAAACTCCTTACCTCAGTCAATGCATCTGAGATAGATTGCTTCCATTATTCCCACATATCAATGATAATTGTGGAAGTCGAAGACCTCTTCCCCTCCAATAGTCATTGAAGAGTGGCGTAGCAAGTAGCTCTACTTTGATAAACTACCAATATATAACTATGTGAATGGTGGTGGTTATATATAAAAGTCTGAATTTTGCTACCATTTCAATCAACACCCAAATCTACTCAAGTTTGTCAATGTCTTTCAATGCATTATTCAAGAATGCACATTGCATGGTATCCAAAAATATGCATGTATTCCTTTTGGACCATTATCCAATGTGGTTACGTAAATTCATGTTGCATATGTGATAAGTTGACAAGATTAAATGGCCCCACCTCTACAATGGCCTCACATGATTAGTATTACAAGATCAAAGTGCTCCTCTTTCCAAAATAATCAATTATACTTATGAAATAGGGCTGAGAGATGGAAGACACAATGAATTTTATCATTGAATCATTCATATGATATGTCCAACCATCTACAACAATCCACACTCCATGATGCCTTCAATAGAGCAATCAACTTCTCAAAGCATATTTTCTCCTTCAATAGTCAATCAACTTCTCAAAGCATACTTTCTCCTTGTCAAACAAATTTCTTGTAGCCTTTCATATCCCAGTGTATTACAAACATATTAGTCCATTAATAGCAAGAACCATTTGTTCAAAATAAAATGAATGCGCTGCATAGAAAGACATTCCACATGCAAGAAAAAAAATTTGTTGCAAGATGAACACCTTGCCTACCCTTCACATCAAACATATCATTAACACCACCCATATTAGTTCTCTTCTATGTTGCAACTGAAATTATTTTGGAAGACTTTGTAGGCATGCGCTTATCACAAGAGGCATCATCATTGGATGCCATTGGTTCATCTTTAGAGTCAAAATTAGGGTATGGAATTTTCGTCATTGGTAATAAACCTTCAACACTTTCCTGTCAACTAGCATGATACAAAATCTCACTCCATCTCATGGAATTTTCATGGGAAGGGCTCTTTGCATATGTTCATTTCCAATTTGCAAGACAAAGCCTGCACTTCATTTCTGATGTTTACCCTACACCCTTTGATCCCTTTGTACTCTTAGCAATTGTTTTCACAACAAATAGAAAGGATTTGTTGTAATGGTGGAGAAATTCAAGCGAAGATGAAGAATAAGACTCTAGAAGTAAAGTTTGAAATCAAAAGGATGCTTGAAATGCTGAGAAAATATCCTTGCAATGGAAAATATGAACACTAGATGGAATTTAACACTTTGCCTCTTCAATCTCTATTATAGTCCACAAATTCCCCACAAGAAATATGGCATGGAAAACACTAATGTCTTTCTTCTCTATTTGATTGTTGGTCTCTTCAAGCTAAGAATGGAAATGTGAAAATGTGAGGATTCATTAGAGTTTTGTGGTTCATAAAGGGGCCTAGCAAGTGTTGTTTATGGTTTTACATAGGGCCCACCCTTGTTGATTTTTGTCCCTTAAACAAAACCTATTTTTACGAGAATTTATGGTTTAAGAACCCATTTTTGGGGTTATTTAGCCATACCCTGCCACTAAGGTTACACAAGGGTGTAGTACGGTGCTTATTTAAATTCATAGGCATAGTGAGTATGAGGTATGTGTATTGGTACCCAATTTGCGTGCCCTATGTCTAAGTACACATATGCTTGCAACAGAGAGACAAACCTACAACAAAAAATAACACTGTATGTTGGGTTGATTTAGCTACAATTAAGGTAGGTACCCCTCGCTTTATATTGGGGTCAACTTGGACGAAAGGGTATATTGACCAGTATTTATAGTATATTCCCCATCAATGCCACCAATATCCATATAATTCCAACATTATCTTCATTGTGAAGGCATTCAAAGAACTATTTCTTCAAGTCATGATGTTCACACAAAAGGTTACCTTTATCTCTTTTATTAATTATGAGTTTCATTTTCACAAGTTAATATTGACCTTAGAATAGAGGATCAAGCTTTAATGGGTTGTGCCTATACTAGTTATTCGTATTCTTGTTCTTTCAACTTGGGTATTATTTTTTAATCTTTGTGTCCTAATTATCTTTTCACGTTCGACTGTTATCTTTGATATTTATGTGTCATTTTCCAAATTCAACTCTTAGTTTAGCGTTTCTTAATTGGATTCTATATAGATCTCATAATCGTCTTATGAAGGTTATTAAGTGTCATTCCTGACAATAAATTTCAAGATTTTTTTGGAAAATACCTCTCAATATATCACAGGAAGTGCATTCCATATGAGTGTTACATGTCAATTTGTCACCATGACACTTGATCAGTTTACATGAACATGTTTGAATTAGCTCCCTCTGAAGTCAAACAACCCAAAGTATTTTGAATTAGATGAGAAATTTGAGAAAATTTGTTGTTAGACTCTGTTAAGTTCCACCTGCACCGATTTCTCTAAAGTTTCCCACGCATGCGTTGAAATGGACTTTGAGAATAGCGCAGAGTTGCGCTCTGTCTGCCACTATAAACCCGCATAGGTAAATTTTAGAAAGTAAAAATAAAAAGTACATTCGAGAAACATAGTTGGTCGAATATTTCCCAACTGAAAGTTTTCAAGTGACAAATGATGCATCTCCATCCATTTTCTCATGATAACTTGATCCCTCAATGAAGGAGTTTCATCCTCCTTTTTTTGATCCTTTTTTGGATATGAAACTTCCTCCTCTTGGCCTATAAAATGACTAGGGTAGAGGGATTGAGGAGGTTAGAACTCATAGAAGAAAAACTTATGTTGTTGTTTTGAGATTGGAAAGCTTGTCATCTAAGAAGGAGATTGAAGGCATTTGGGAAGGACCTCATAGCATCAAGGTGAAGGTTGTAAGGCTCCTCTTAATCTTTGATTAATACAAATGAACACTTTTTCCCATTGATTTGTCTTATAGGAAATGATTTACAATAGTTTATAATGTTTATTAAGGAAAATTCAATTCCTAATTTCCTTGATCATTAAGATAAGTCGTTTGGATTATTATATCACATGTGCATTTGATACTTTTATGGTCAATTTTTGCAGGTCTTATCAAGCATTGAAGAGCTACATCAAATCACAAGAAGGGATCTTCATCGAGCATTTCGTGAAAGAGATAAGAGGCTCATCCATTAGCTTTAATTCTTATAATTCAAACGAGTTTGACTTAGGGAAATAGTAAGTTCAATTGTCTTGCGTGTTTCTAGTTTCCATCAAGGATCTAAGGAGATCACCCTTGAGGGATTGTTTGGTGTAACAAATTGGCGACCATGCTCGGGAGCGTCTATGTTCTCGTCTTTTTCCTTAGTTTTGCTTTTTGATTTTTTTATTTATCTAGAACTAAGTCTTTATAAATTAATGTTCGTTTAGATCTGAGTGGTTGATTTTTCGAATTTTTTTATTTTTTCTTAATTTTTTCTCCCTGCGTCATTTTCTTTTTTTAACAGAGCACAGTTCTATGACCTTTTTGTCATAGCAACAGAGCGCATACGCTCTGTTTTCTACTATAAACTAGCACATGCCTTGAATTTTTTATTTAAATATTGCTTTTGCTTCAACCTAGACCTGGATTTGTTTTTCTAGAAATGTCATTATCTTTGTTTGGACTGTGTTGTGTCTTTTTTGAACTTAGTTGATTGCTTTGTTAATTATTTTTTGGAATTAGGTCTTTTGGAAAGAATTACTTATGGTTTTGCCTCATTTATTTGTTGATTGATCAAAACAAGATAGAGTGTTTTTTTGCTTATGATATTCTTATTTTGTTTTGTCAAATACGCTAGTTAAGCCTTACTTGTTACTTATTTGTGGTCAAATTCACTTTGAATTGCAAATTAGGGTTTCTTCAAACCTTGTGCTTTTGTGAAAGAATTGTAGTTATTTTTGCTTGATAAAATAGGTAGTTGCTTTCATCTTGGGAAATTTTTCATAATTGCACTATTATTATCATTAAATCAAAGCATTCATAGGGGAAAATGTATTTTC
Source organism: Pinus taeda (assembly GCA_000404065.3). NCBI lineage: Eukaryota > Viridiplantae > Streptophyta > Pinopsida > Pinales > Pinaceae > Pinus > Pinus taeda. The sequence continues at coordinate 43,922 of APFE030472786.1, read as the reverse complement.
TCCAACTCTCTTGATTGATTTTGTGTGCTTGAAAGTTCTGAGTGATTAGGGAAAAAGAGTATTTTGGCTTATTTGATGATTAGGGAAATATGGAAATGATTTTGTTGACTGCATTTTCATTACATAATAGTGAAATTGGTTTCTTAAGAAAATTGGAAAAGTTGTGAGTTTTTGTATTTCATTTCTCAAAAAAATCAAAGAAACTCTTTCATTTCTCTAAAAGGGAATTCATCGAATTTAAAAGTTGTTATTGCATTTTAGAGTGCATTAAGATTTCGAGTCATGTCATAACATCATAAGTTTCACCTTCATCACCCATTGAGTAAAGAACAACTTAATAATACATCGTTAATTAAAATTCATCTAAAATTTTACATTTTTTAGGGCTCTTGTCACCTACAGTAGCTTAAGTGTAGGGATTTGGAATAGGGAAAGAAGTAAACTTTCCAAAGCTACAAACGAACAATAGAATCTTGAGTCAGGTAGAGAAAATCCAATTATTTCCATTTTTCTCTGAGAAGCTCTTCTTATACATGAGTTAAGCACAAGATCGTGTCGAATCTAGTGAAGTGATTGTACCCACTTCATTGGCCTAGATATAGTGTTTGCACGTATTACAATGGTACCGAAAGGTACTCGAGGTCACTTGAATGTAAACCTCTAATTGATCATATGGAGGAGCCTTCAAGGGGATTGAACTTTTTACTCTGTCCTTGTGTGTACGTTCGATCTGCGATTGTCCCCCCAAGTAAAATTGTTGTATTTGGTAGACTTAGTGACTATAATCCTAGGGCTCTACTTAAAGTGATAGCAAAGGGAAGGTCCTGTTGTACTTAGAACAGACGTTGACTAGAATCAATTGGAATTTTTGGACGGTAATCTTTGCTCGAAATATTTATAGCATAGTTACTTGCACTAGACTGTTTCATTAAGAAGGTTGTCAGGGTAATTGGTTCCAAACGCTCATTCCTATAAATCTTTTCACCTTGATCGCTGTGATGTTGGATTTTATCACCAACTAGTAACTATTGATCTCTATGAAGAGTCAGTTTGTATGGTTTGAACTCCTAGATTTTTAGCGTGTGTTACTTTTTGTATTGTTTTTACTTTTTAGAGACTTTAGATGTAATTTAGATATTGTGTAATTGATCAATTGAAAATTTTCCATTGTGGCGGAATTACCAAGACAATCACGTAGGATACTCAGGGATCCCCCTGAATATACACCGAGTCAGTTAGAAAAGATTAAAGCCGAAAAATATAAATCATCCAGATCTGGAACTACAACAGAAATTGAAACTTCTACTATTATAGATTCTAATGTAAGAGGAATTGAAGTTAATCAACCGATAACATCTACTATTTTAGGCCTTGAAGTAATATAAATTGAAATTGATCAAACTCAGAGATTAAAATCACACTCAGAAGCAATTGATTTACAAATCACTGAACTCATTCAAACTGAATCAGATATTGGAGACTTTTCAGATACAAACCCCATTTCTGAACCAAATATTGACAAACCTAAGTCTGACATTTCCGATCCTAAGATTCATACATCTGCTACAGATCATATTCCAGATCCTCCACATTCACTGCGTGTGAAACTTATAGTACTGATAGTCTCCATCCCAGTCTCATTGCTAGTAAAGAACCTATTTCTAACGAAGAGGAAGAACCCATAGTTTCTACCAATGACCCTGTAGATATCTCAGAGATCTTGTTTAGATCTCTTCAACCTAACCCTTGGTATTTCACACCCTTAAACTTTTTAAGACAAGGGATTCCACGATACACGACTCCTTATTCTACCATACTAAGTTTTGTCTAGTCTATGATGGCTTCTGGAAGTACCTCATCAGATACATCCACATTTTCTACTTATCTGGTGTCATCATTGTACAGTGGTTTTCTACCACTTGGATATCACTCTCTTGTAGGAGCTTATTCAGGAGCTTCTTCCTCGAACTCATCTTCAAACATGTCAACTAGTGTAGTTAACCCTACCAATGAAGGTTTGACATCTGAACAATTTATTAATATGATTTCCAATAATGTTGGTAATCCTCAAACCAACCCAACAGGTGGTTATTACCCGCCTGGGGGGCAACCATCATATCCTCCAGTTGGAGGACAACCTTTTAGCGGATCTTACCCCACAGTTGGGGAGCAACCCCTTGCCGGGAATTACCTTAATTATGCTCAAATGCCTCAAACTGGTTTTGCTCAACTTGTTATGCCTCAACCTGCCGTTGGAATGCCTTACCCTGGAATGAATACAATATGGAACCCTTCAATATATCAACAGTGAATTCTAGTTGCTTCTCAAGTGTCTTTGTATCAACCTATTCAACCTCTTGGACAACCTATACAACAAATATATTTTCAAGGTATGCCTTTTCAAGTCCAACCAACTATCCAGGTTAATCCATTGAAACCTACCCAATAACCACTTCAACGTCTTGTCTCGAGTACTCCTCAAACATTGGTGCAGTCTATTGTCTCAATGACTGTTTAGAATCCAAGTTCAGGTTCATCTCAAACTCCCATTCTAGGAGTATTGTAGGTAATTGTCCTGCTTACATCGAAGGTTACTATGCAACCCCTTGTTCAATCTTTACCTCAGGTATCTGGTGTTCAATCCATTCCTACCATTCCGTCAACACCCCAAATACATGTTGTACAACCTAATGTCCCATATATGAAAGCACTGTTTCAAGGGCCACCTTTCCAAGTTTTACCTCAGAGTTAGTTTTTTTAAGGACCATCTTTTCAAACTCAATTTCTCCAAGGTCAACCTTTGCAAAATCAACCCTTCCAAGCCTATTTCGTTCAAGGTCAAATGAGTCAGAGTCTCCCTTTTCAGAATCAACCATACCCAGGTCATACGTTTCAACAACTTATACAACCACAATACGGTATGGCTCATCATGGATATCCAAGAGGTATGCAGATTCCAACAACTCAGGCTATCCTAGGATATCCTAGGTATCCTCCTCCCAGTATGAGACTCCTCTCTCAAGGTTATCAGTATCCATCTCAGGATCCTAACCGAAAGTTGCCCTTCATTGCAACTTTGGATTTTCCTGACCTCTCTCAATTAACTAATGATCCACTTTTTTATTTACCATTTTGGCCAACCATTCCTAACAAGTTGCCCAGTGATATTCCTAAGTTTGAAGGTAAGTCGATGAAGATCCATCCAACCATGTTATGACCTATCATCTTTGGTGTGCGTCCAACTCATTAATCAACGATTCTATTAGATTACAACTTTTTCAATGAACCTTAACTAGTCCGGCAACCAAATGGTATGTAGAATTGCCGCGCGCTTCCGTCAGTACATTTAACACCCTTGCTATAGCCTTTTTGACCCATTTTCAGTTACCCGTTCGATATGATAACGGAACTGAACTTTTAACTTCTTTGAAACAGTGAACGTCAACCCATATCTTAGATCACATTCACGAATGGAGACGAAAACATCACCTATTTAAAGTTTACATTCTAGACCAGATTTTGGTTGAATGGTTCATAAAATCTCTTTTACCATTAATAACTGAAGATGTGGCCAAAGGGGGTGTTGTAACTGAAGAGCAGGTAATTGCTCGTGCTCAATACTTTGATCTTGTTTATACTCAATCTGGTACTTTGTATGAAAAGATCCCAGATTTACCCCAATCTAGTCAAACTAATCCATCTCTTACAAGATCACATGCCGCAAATGGCATGATTGGTTCTATGAGCCAAAAACCTAAGAACAAAAAGAAAAATTCTACGAAAACTCAGATTTTAGCTCTACCAGTTTCACCTGAAGAAGATCCTTCTCCCGAACTTACTTCAGAAATTAACGTCGTAGAGTCATCTATCAGTAAGGGTAAGCAATTCAGAGATAAGAAAAAGGGAAAAGGAAAACCTAAACAAGACACTCATTCAAAGGAAAAATCAAACAAGACCAAACCATCTGATCAAAAGAGGAAACCTCGGTATCCTTGCTTAATTTGTGAGGAAGATCATTACACCAAGGAATGCCCACATTGTGCTGAAGTTTCCAAATTCGTCCAAAAGTTCACCCACACCCACACCCACTATTTTGAAGGGTCACCCAAAACAGTAAAATGGTTTCTTATGACCAATCCTCCTCATCCCCATCGGAAAATATCATGATGATGTCTTCCACAGTTATGGTAACAACAAGATCCAAAGATTACACGTCAAAGAGTCATGTTGATGATGGAGATGACTCCAGTTCACCTGGTCAAGCTTCCACATCTACTCCTTCTTCTGAACCGTTACATATTGAAAAACCAAACCCTGATATGATAATTCGTCTGCCTCCTAAGGGTATGCTTCAAAAGTCAGCCTTTAATCCTCGTGCGAGGGTTGCTCAAAACTATAACATCGTCGAAGATTTGGCTATGTCACCTTCGTCAATGTATGCCCTTGAAGCGCTGCATACTTGTTGAGCAAAAAGGAAATTATTATTATCATCCATAGGAGCAGTAGATCCTCAAGACTCCAATTTGATTCTTTTCCATCTCGAAAATCATGTCCCGCGTCTCCGGCACCAACTGGGTTTTCAGATACCAATTCACATCAAAACTCGACGAGTTTTTCGAACAATTATTGATGAAGGAGCGTCCAAATGTATTATGTACATTGCTTGTTGGAAAGCCTTGGGTTCTCCAACAATCAATCAATCTCCCACAACTTTGAAAGCCTTTGATGGAAGAGGTTTTCGTCAGTATGGACTTTTAAATGATTTGCCAATCGAATTAGAGGGAAAAACAGTTGTTATAGATGTTGAGGTTGTTGATTCTTAGCTCGACTATAACCTTTTGCTTGGTCGAAGCTGGACTTATGCCATGGCAGCAGTAGTCTTGTCATATTTTAGGATGATTATGTTTCCTCACAAAGGAAGAATTGTGAAAGTAGCCCAATATCCTACTATACCTCAGACCCTAATTCCATAGCTAGTATCCCATTGGTTGGAAAATCAACCCTCCATATGAAGAAGTTGGTGTTGGTCTTCTCAAAGACTCATATTTGATGGGAACTTTCGCATTCCCTCCACGCATTTTTCTTCATAATGAAGCATAGATTAACATGATTACATCAAGTACTTATGAATCAGGAGATCTGTGGAAAGTACCTTTAGAATTAGAAATGATCTTATATGGCGATGAAAAGCCTTGTAACCCTTTTGAGTTAGCCTATGAGGCAATTCAGTCTTTTTCCAACTCATCAATGTTTGAAAACAATCGAATGAATACGATTATTGATGAATATTCTCATTTGTCTTGTTTGGAACCAATCTTTATGCCTGATCCTTTTAACACATATTTTTTAACTAATGAAGGGATTATGGAAGTTATGACCTTGGACAAAATGCCATGGAATGATACTCATCATCTTTCAACTTTCTTGCCATCCTTTGACAAAATTGAGAATAATTTCTCGTCTATGTTTTCATCTGAGACCCTTAGTGATCCCCAATGTTCGATATCTACCCTTTCTTCCATTTTTGAATATAATTTAAGGAACATATCGGCCACAATACCTATAAACATCTCAGTGAAACCCAAGATAACTGAAAATATTCATATAGAAGCTTCTTGTTCTTTAGAAGAGATTCAAACTTACAAATCTCTTTTTCAGGAATTTCGTGATATCTTTGCCTGGTCATACGAAGAAATGCCAGGAATTGACCCTATCATAGTTGTACATGAAATAAAAACTTATCTGAATGCTAAGCCAGTTAGACAACGATTGCGTTCTATACATCCACGAAAAGTTGCCACTATCAAAACTAAGGTTGAAAATTTGTTGAAAGCAGGATTCCTTTACCCTATTCCTTTAACCGATTAGGTATCAAATATTGTGCCTGTTAATAAAAAAACAAGGAACTATTCGAGTATGTGTTGATTACCGAGATATTAATAAAGCTTGTCCCAAGGACAATTATCCAACTCCATATATCAACCAAATTGTTGATCACTGTGCCGGAAATGATTTATTTTCCTTCATGGATGGATTTTTTGGCTATAATCAGAGAAACATACTCCCTGTTGATCAATATAAAACCACTTTTATATGCCCATGGAGAACTTTTTCTTATCGCAAACTCCCATTTGGCCTGAAAAATGTTGGCACGACTTTTCAGTGAGCCATGTCTTATGCATTCCTCGATATTAAGCATGTTGTCCAGCCTTATTTAGATTACCTACATTTTTTTGGGATGAGCTTATTGATAAAGCTTTGAATGCATTAAAACATGCATTGATCAATGCATTGTCACTGCATCCACCCAATTATCATCAAGATTACTTTCTATACTTACTGCATTCGATGCCACCATTGGCATGGTGTTAGTCCAAGAAGATGATTCTATCAACGAAAATGTGATTTATTATTTGAGTAGGAATCTCACTAAAACTGAGATTAAATACGCACATGTGGAGAAGCTAGCCTTGACAGCTGCGCAAGTTGTTCAACGATTTTGTCACTATATACTTCTCTGAAAAACAATTGTCATTTCAGATTGCAACCGTATTATGTACATTCTCACTAAACAATTGTTAGGGAGCAAATACTCCAAGTGGATAGTTATCTTACAAGAGTTTGATTTGGAATTTGAAAAATCAAATCAAAGAAATCTTTGATTTTCGCCAACTATTGTGTGACTTTTCTAATACTGATATAGAAGTTGTAGCAAAAGATTCTTTTGCTGGCAAATCTCTCTTTCTTATTAGTACCGTTAGATCCGTGGTATGGAAACATCATTATATATTTCCAAACACAAACATTTAGGCTCGAGTTATCCAAAATTGATCGTCGTCAAATTCGATACCAATCCCAACAATACAATATTATTGGCGACACTCTTTATTGTCGTGGTGCTGATTTTATATTCTGACATTGTTTAACTTTGCAAGAAGCCAAAAAAACATTAAATGGATGCCACTCTGGAGCGTGTGGCAGTCACATGTCTAGGTATGCTACTGCCTAAAAGATATTGTGTGCTGGCTATTTTTGGTCTTCCATGTTTAAAGATTGCATTACTACAATCCGCAAATGTCATAATTGCCAAATCTATGATCACAAAATGCAAGCACATCCATCTCCTCTTCACCCTATCATAGTTGTTGGTCCTTTTGCCAAATGGGGCATTGACTTCGTCACATGTAACCATCACTCGGTCGGGGGGCATGGATACATTATCCTTGTAGTCGATTACTTTACAAAATGGGTCGAAGCAATGCCTACATATAGAGACGACGAAAAACTGCAGCAATTTTCATTTTCAATCATGTGGTTGCTCGTTTCGGTGTCCCACAAGCTATTGTTACAGACCATGGTAGTCATTTTCGTAACATTATGATGGTCAAACAATCCACACAACTCGGCCTTCGCCATGATAGCTCTACTCTGTATTATCCACGAGTTAATGGCCAGGTCAAAGCTGTCAATAAAGTTTTAACCAATATGATTAAACAGATAGTTTGTATGCATAAAGGAAACTGCCATTCTATGTTCTTTTCAGCACTATGGGCTTAGTGTACTATTGAAAAAACATCGATCGGTTACTCCTTTCCAACTTGGTTATGGTTTGGAAGGAGTATTACCTATTGAATGTGAAATTCCATCCTTTAAACTAGTAATCGAACTATTATCTACTACCTCAGTGGACGAAGAACGCTTTATACATTTATCTCATTTGGATGGAAATCATTGTGATGTTGTATTGGGTGGTGCGGCCCACTAAAAATGTGTCAAAGCTCAGTATGATCAAAGCGTTAATCATCGTTCATATTCAGAAGATGACCTAGTCTTGGTTTATGATCAAGCTCATAACAAGCTGGGTGCAGGGAAGTTCGAACCCATGTGGCATGGCTCTTATATCATAAAACATGTATTAGCTAAAGGTGCCTATGAGCTTGTTATGATGGTATTCCTTTAGGAAAGCCCAAAAATGGTCTTTACCTAAAGAATTATTTTGCATAAAATTTTGGTGAATATTTGTACATTATTTATCGTTTTTCTAGGTATGTGTGACAGTTAATGTTTTTTACATTTTCTACTACACTTGATTTGTAGATGTCAACGTTCTCTCAAACTTACATTGGATTTGCTGATGGCGCTAGTTGTAATACTCAGAATTTATCTTCCATAGTCTGGGTTATCTATTCACCCAGTGATGAGCTAGTCTCTATTCATGGAATATGTCTCGGTCAAACAACAAACAACATAGAAAAATATAGCGCAATCATTGAGCTATTAGATGATGCCATCACATTTGGTATCCGACGTTTGATCGTTAGGTTAGATTCACAGCTCCTGGTATTACATTTAAACGGTGTCTATACAATAAGGAGTAATGTTAAGAGTATTTTTATGAGTTCGTCTCTTGGAAAGGCAATTTGATTACATCGAATATCAACACATTCTGAAATATTTAAACACATTAATAAATGCATTTGTAAATCATGTGTTAAATAGACATTTGCAACATTTGTAAATTAAAAACAATATTCATTCATACATTGATCGAGATAAACATAGGTCAAAAGCGGTAGATATTTCATTAAAATAGAGTCTGTATAAAAGTGTGTGTCTACAAAATATGTCATCCGAGGACATAAGGCCCCGTGGCCTTTTATTTTCCAAATACACTGACACCAAAAAGTCAAAATGTGGTCCTAAGAACTAGAAAAACTAAGCATGATGATGCTCATGATAACAAACGATAGCACAAGCAACTCAATGCAGCAAATGTCTGAGAGGCCCTCGAACCCCAACTACATGTCTCTAATAGGCGCGTGGAATCTCATCGGTCCCGGTCTTTGGGATGTTGGAAGTCAACCTCTCAAGGTTATGCTCCAACTCTGTTAGGATATCCTCTACCTCTGGGTTCATTGTCGCAGCTGCTATAGGTTGCTCACCTCGTCTATCGTATCATCTCAGCCCGACTGGTCGGGCTGGACTCACATCTACACATGCATTTTGGATAATTAGCCTTTGAAGACCAAAAACACATAAAAATTAAAAATTTGAAAATATGTCAAAATGAGAAATTCTCACCTAGATCACCCCACTAAATTCTGGTTGGAAGTGGGATATCAGGATCGCCTCTGTAATCCATCCTGACATACGGAAAGTCCTCAATCAGAACAATCTGCTGGCCTAGCCAATCAAAAAGCTATCAGAACAATCTGTTGGCCTAGCCAGTGAAAAAACTATCATATACCTCACTACTGGTCCATCACCTCCATGGCATGCCATCAATGCAACCCACCTCATCATGCATGGATCCCTAGAACCCCCCTCGCCTGCCAAAATTTGTTTTGGTCGGAGGATAGGAACCCTTTCTAGGACAAAAGCAACAAGAATGGCACCATAACCGAATCTCTTCAGTTTTTCATTCTTGCACCTAGTCAATTGCCCTTCATATTCACCACCACTGCCTCGCACCATTTGCATATCGTGCATTCCCGGCATTCCACGACCATCTGCATCTGTGCCCGTGTGGCTAGATGAAGGGCAACACTGCCACAGAGTTTGCAAACAGTGAAAGCAATGGTCCTCAAGGGTAAAAGCTCGATGGTCTGAATATCAATTCTTCCATCCTTGGATGGTGCAACCCTGCAAAAGCGTCGTAGATACCCATTAGTAGTATCTCTCCCCGTCCTCAATCTAAATAGTGAAATATCAGCTTCCCCGATGAGACAACCCAGTCAAGAAGTAGATGTCATCGACATCAATGGTAAGGTGATGATCGACAATCACAAAGCATTGTTCCTGGACATTTCAAGTCCTTACCAGCCACGTCATCAGATCTACTTGAGCTTTCAACCCAGGAATGAGTCAATATTTCAGGAGGCCACAAGTCCTCAGAGCCTACATGGTGGCCAGATCTGCCAAAGCTGCCAAATCATTGGCTTCATGCTCTCTTTCCCTCCACTCCATTTTGAGCAATCAAATGACCTAAAATGACCATTTTAAAGCAATTAGAATCATCTTAAAAACTCATCTCATGTTTTTTCCAGCTCAAAACTTGTTAAAAAATAAACCCCCGCACCTGCGTGACCACCCTTTTATGGACAGGGCCCAGCTGCGAGTTTTTCATGCAAAATTTTGCATAGGGTGTGATTTTTCGTGTGGAAAATTTTATCGGCCTGCATGGGCCCGATTGAAAAAAAAAACCACGCAAGGTCAAGGGCACATTTAAAAAAAAAAGTTTTGCTCTAGAAAATCAAATGAAAGCTCAAAATGAAATTCTAAATAGATAAAAAGCTAAGTTAAGGAAAGATCTTCTACCTGGAATAAACGGTGCGCGATTCCGTCCACTGGTTGGCCTAGAATCAATCCTGGAAGTCTGGTGGTAAAAACTCCTCTCTCTGCTTTGCAATGGTGAAAATGAAAATGGTAAAAATAATTTACTTTTTCCCACTTTTATAAGTTTTTTGGAACTAAAAAAAATATTATTCTTTATGTTTAAAACCTTTTTGGAGGGAAAATAATATTTTTTAGTGGTTGTGACGAGTTATTGAGTTTAAACGTGCAGGATTGGTTACGGAGCGAAAATGAATCATTTTGACATTTTAGCATACTTTTATCACTTTTCATGCTCTTAAAAAATTACGAAAAGCGAAACTTATGGAGTCTTTTTTTAAGCCCTTTTAAGACTATTTCAAAACGAAAAGATTGTCAAGTACTTATTTGTTCGAACTCGTAAAAGTAAATGAACAACCGTCCACTCAGTATAAGTTTACCCCTTTTACGAACTGAGCTAGGACTATTTATGAAAAAGGTATACGTTGACCGAACATGGTCAATAGAGTTCTCTCTTGTATTATTTTATCCTTTTTGAGACCTAAGAGACTAAACTGATGAAAAAGAACCTGATGGAGTATACTTATGTTTTTCTTCCGACTCTTTAAAAATGAAAAACGTTGAACTTTACTTTCTGTGGGCTCGTTAAAATTTTACGATAAAAGAACTAAATGAGTTCCCTTTTTGACCTTTTTCAAATTGTTAAAAAGAAAATGACATCGAGTCACTCCTTTACTGGACTCATAAAAATCAAACAATATAGGACTCGTTAAGCATGACGAGACCGAATCATTCCTTCTTAGGGTTCATTAAAAATACTTCGATGGACTCATCCAAAGGATGAGCTTATAGTCCAAGCATATGTTATCATCTTCAAGCTTGTAAAAAATAAAGAGGTACTTGCCAGTAATGGTGGGGGGCAATCGGGAAAAGGTGTCCATTTTACATTATCATTTTTAAAAGGTAGCATGTCGCTCTTGAACACGCACTATGTCACACTCATGTCCAGGTTGGGAAATCCATTTGCCTTACAGTTAATCGAACTTCATTTAAAGTCTTCATGGTTTTGGGTATTATCGTTAAGTCAAATGTTGCCAAGTCATTGTCGTGTCGTTATGTGTTCAAGAGAAGTTCAACCTAGTTCAAAACCCCTTGGAAAATTCTATGCCTTCAATCACGTCGGCCATCCTTGAGTCAATCCTTGCAAATTATTTTCAAAACATGATATCATATTTCGGGTTGTAGGCTTTCCTATGACGGATCGCTTCCTATCGACTTCAACTCATTATTTAGGAAGTTGATTTAGAAACCTTCAATAACTTGAATCCAACATGCCTTAATGGAAGGTTTCTCGCTTTCGATCACAGGTTCTCATCATTGGCCTTCGATCAAACGATTCGATGATTGTTCGGCTTCAGATCACTTATTCACATTTCATAGATTGTACTGGGCATACCTTGATAACCATTGTTATTATTGGTGGTTTCTCTTGCACTTGTTAACGGTTCACATCATTGATCGGTAATCAAGTGGCTTTTGCCATGTTCGACTTCGAAACATTCACTCGCAGGGTTATATTCGTACTGTGGATCAAGAGATGGAGATCAAGACACTGGATCTAGTTTCAACAATCCAAGTTGCGAGGAAATTTATATTCATGATTACATAGAAAGATGGTTGCGTCCATGTTGTGTTTACCATCTATATAACTTTAGTTTTTTCGTGCTTGTTCATTGAGTTCGCTTTACTCTGAGTATGGGAATGCTTACCTCAAAGATGATTTTTGATATATATTTGCATTGTGTTATTTGAATGTTCCCTGCAGGTTTTTGACCATTGCCTCTGATCTGATCCTTGGAATGATAAAGTGTTTCAATCTTTTAAACTTGTTTTTATAGACTTCGCACTTTAGGGGTCAATCTGTTACATGTCAATTTGTCGCCATGACACTTGATCAGTTCATGGATCTTTTTACCATCCATGAACATGTTTGAATCATCTCCCTCAAAAGTCAAACAACCCAAAATAAGTTGAATTAGATGAGAAATTTGAGAAAATTAGTTTTCACGCATTGTTAAGTTCCACTGGTGCCGACTTCTCTAGAGCTTCCCGTGCATGCATTGAAATGGACTCTGAGAACAACACAGAGTTGTGCTCTCTCTGCTACTATAAACCAGCGCAGGTGAATTCCAGAAAGTAAAAATAAAAAGTACCTTCTAGAGTAGTTGGTCGTATATTTCCCAACTAAAAGCTTCCAAGTGATGACTATTCGAACTATGACCCTCAAATGATGCATCTCCATCCCTTTTCTTATGGTAACCTAATCCCTCAATGAAGCAGTCTTATTCTCTTTTTCGGATCTGAAACTTCCTCCTCTTGGCCTATAAAATGGCTGGAGGGTAGAGGGATTGAGGAAATTAGAACTCAGAGAAGACAAACTTATGTTGTTGGTTTGAAATTGGAAGCTTGTCATCTAAGGAGGAGATTGAAGGCATTTTGGAGGGACCTCACGGCATCAAGGCGAAGGTTGTAAGGCTCCTCTTAATCATTGATTAATACAAATGAACATTTTCTCCCATTGATTTGTCTTATTGGAATGATGAATGGTTTACAATTGTTTATAATGTTTATTAAGGCAAATTTATTTCCTAATTTCCTTGATCATTAGGTTAAGTCGTTTGGATTATTATATCGCATGCGCTTTTGATCCTTTTATGGTCAATGTTTGCAGGTCTTATCAAGCATTGAAGAGTTGCATCGAATCACAACAAAGGATCTTCATCAAGCATTTCATGAAAAAGGTAAGAGGCTCATCCATTAGCTTTAATTCTTATAATTCAAACAAGTTTGACTTAGGGAAAGAGTCAGTTCAATTGTCTTGCTTGTTTCTAGTTTCCATCAAGGATCTAGGAAGATCCCTCTTGTCTGCATTAAAACAGTGCGAAACACGCATATGGATTTCCAAATGAATTCAATGAATTGATTGAGCAACAATACTCAATAATAATACAGAGATATTTACAAAGATAGAAACATCAAGTTTCTATGTAAGATTCAGTTTCATATAAGAAACTGCTAAAGCGATAAAAATAGCAACAGCTAGAAGAATGAACATTAAACTAAATTAGAATTATTCTAATACCCTCCCTTAATGCTCAATCTGTTTACAACACCAATAGACCCCCTGAATTGTTCAAACTTAGCAGGACCAAGTGGCTTGGTGAAGATATCTGCAGGCTGCTCTGATGTGGGAATATATCTCAACTGAACGGATCTGTCTTCAACAAGTTGCTGAATGTAGTGGCAATGAGTTTCTACATGTTTTGTTCGCTCATGAAAGACGGGATTTTTGGCAAGTTTGAGCACTCCCTGATTATCACAAAACAAGGCAGTAGGACCTGTCTGGAAAGCATGCATGTCTGCAAGCATACGTCGAAGCCAAACTGCCTCACAGGATGCCTTAACTGCTCCTCGATATTCGGCTTCGGTGGAGGAGAGAGCCACGGCTTGTTGCTTCTTACTAGTCCAGGTGACAGCACCAGATCCTAGACTAAACACATACCCAGCTGTAGATTTACGATCATCAACCGAACCAGCCCAGTCAGAATCTGTGTAACCACTGAGTATAGGGTCGGAACTGCGAGTGTATAGAAGTCCATAATCAGAAGTGCCATGCACATATCTTAGCACACGCTTTGCTGCTATCCAATGATCAGCTTTAGGAGCGGACATGAAGCGGGAAATGTAGCTTACTGAAAAACTGATGTCTGGTCTGGTGGCAGTGAGATATATAACACTGCCTACTAATTGCCTGAATAAAGTTTCATCCACAGGAGGAAAATATGACTGAGCTGAAAGTTTGAGCCCTGGTTCCATAGGAGTCGTGGCTGGTTTGCAATCCTGCATTCTGAACCTGTCCACAAGATTCTTGGCATACTTGGACTGAGAGAGAAAGATGTGATTTTCAGTCTGCCAAACTTCAATCCCCAGACAATAGTGAAGAAGTCCCAAGTCTGTCATATCAAAAGTTCTGCATAAATCTTGTTTGATCCCATGGATCAAATGTGCAGAGCTGCCAGTAATGATAAGGTCATCTACATAGACAACCACAAACAAGATATCATCATCAGTGTTATTGATATATAGATTTGCATCAGATGGGCTTCGCTGAAAACCATGATCTGTCAGGTACTGGTCAATTTTCATGTACCAAGCCCGAGGAGCTTGTTTCAGTCCATAGAGAGCTTTAGCTAATCTACACACTTTCTGTTCTTGACCGGCAATCTTAAATCCTAGAGGCTGTGTCATGTAGACTTCTTCCTGTAAGTCACCATTTAGGAAAGCACTTTTTACATCCATCTGATGAACTTTCCATTTAAACTGAGTTGCTAGGGCAAGGACAAGACGTATGGTACTCATTTTGGCTATAGGTGCAAAAGTCTCCTCATAGTCAATGCCTTCCTTCTGTGAGAATCCTCGAGCCATAAGACGAGCTTTATACTTGTCTAGAGTTCCATTGGCTTTGTACTTCACTTTATATATCCATTTGCAGCTAATGGGCTTTTTTCCTTCAGGAAGATCAGACAGGATCCATGTGTGATTTTTCTGAAGACTCTGAAATTCAGCATCCATCGCCTGTTCCCATTCAGGTGTACCCTTAGCCTCTAAGTAAGTTTGAGGCTCAAAGGTACTGTGTATATTAGCCATAAGCGCAAAATTTACTGTGGACTGCTGTGTGCTCTTATGTCTAGAGGTGCGTCCTTCAAGAAGTTCATCATCCCGAAGATCACCAATGGTTTTAGCCCACCATTTTGGTCGAAGAGTGGAGGAGCTAACATTAGGAGTAGAGGAAGAGGGGTCAAGAGTAATAGGAGCAGCAAGAGAAGAGTTATTTTCCGGAGGAAGCTCGGGTAGTGTATTATCAAACATTGATACTGGATCATCCCTCCCATCAGGTGGACCTATCGGAAGAAGAACACTATGAGGTTGATCTGTAGAATACTGCTCAGAAGAAGAAGACTGAAAGAATCCTCTGTCTTCATCAAATACCACATCCCGACTGAAGCTTAGACGACCAGTAGCAATATCAATTAGCCTATAGGCCTTGTGGTGATCACTGTACCCTGTCATCATGAGTTTCTGGCTTTTGGAGTCCAACTTAGAGCGTTTAGCAGCTGGAATCCAAACATATGCAATTGAGCCGAATACTTTGAGGTGATTGATCTTAGGCTTACGTCCAGACCACACCTCTTCGAGAGTTTTCCCTTTAACTGCCTAAGTAGGTGATCTGTTAAGAAGATAGACCGCAGTAAAGACTGCTTCAGCCCAGAATTTGTTGGGAACATTCTTGTGTTGTAACATGGAGCGAGCCATTTCAACAACCGTGCGGTTGCGGCGTTCAACAACACTGTTCTCCTGAGGGGTGTAGGGGGTAGTGAACTGGCGTTTTATGCCATGAGTAGCACAGAAGGTGGAAAAAACAGAAGAACAAAATTCCCCCCCCGTTATCTGTCCTAAGAGTCATGATATCACAGCTAGACTCTTTTTCAACTAAGGTTTTAAACTTCTGAAATATACTAAATGCATCAGATTTATTTTTTAGAAAATAAACCCACATCTTTCTACTGAAATCATCTACAATAAGCAGAAAATATTTGCACGCAGTGATAGAAGATGTTTTCATGGGACCACAAATATCAACATGAATTAGCTGGAGTACCTTAGATGCGCGCCAGGATTCTCCATTCGTGAATGAAGATCGATGTTGTTTTCCAGCTTGACACGCGCCGCATATGCCCAACTGCTGAGTCTGAATATCAGGTAATCCTGACACAAGTCCTTCCCGAGAGAGCTGAGATAGATACTGCATGTTTAGGTGCCCATATCGCTGATGCCATAGAGTGCTGATGGGAGAAGTACGAGCTGCTAAAGCCACTTCTGGAAAATCACCAATGTCAAGAAGTCTGTATAGACCATGATCTTCTAGACCAACAGCAACTGTAAGTTTTGTCTCCCTGTCGATAATAGAGCATTTGTGCATACTGAATACTACATCAAGCTGAGGAGAGTTTCTCATAATCTGACTGACGGACAGCAGATTAATTTCCATCCCAGGAACATAGTATACATTCAGGAAGATAAGAGTGCGTCCACCAGACTGAATTTGAACTGTACCTCTGCCATCTACTATGTATTTTTCACCTCCTCCAAATACCACGGAATCACTGAAAGGTGAAAAGTCAATAAACCAGTCACGCCTGTGAGAGAAATGGCGTGATGCACCAGAGTCAATGTACCAGGCAGATGATGGAATATGATCGGAAGACCTTTTAGCCATAAAAGCATAAAAGGCAGAATCTGTCTGCTCGTAATGTTCTGCAACATTTGCTGTCTCATGAAGTCCCCCCTGTTTCTTCTGTTCAGAGGCAATTCTCTGTCTGCAATCTTTCTTCATGTTAGCAAATTTGTGACAGTAGTTACACTACACAGTTTTCTTCCTAGCAGGATCAAAGGACTGGGAAGAACCTTTCTGCTGAAAGGATTGAGATGACTGATATTTGGACGCAAAGGCATTTTCTGAAGAAGCTGATGCTGCACCACTACCAAACTGTTGTTTCCATCGATCCTGCTACATAAGTTTGGTGCATAAGTCTGGGAACTTTAGATCAACATTAGTGGCAGTAATGTTTAGAGTTTCTATGATGTGTTCATAAGATTGTGGTAGACTTTTCAGAGTGATGACCACCAGATCTTCTTCCTCCATGGTGCGACCAATGGCTTCGAGCTGATCTCGAATATCTTTAATCTTGTTGAGATGTTCCTGTAGAGACATATGTTCGTCCATCATAATGAAGAACAACTGATTTTTGAGAAAGAAGGCTATGCTTTTATTGGATGTCTCGTGAAGATCCTTCAACTGTTGTCAGATCTCAGCAGCTGTCTTGCCAGAAGGAATCTGAGGTAACTGATCATCAGCGACAGAGAGCTTGAGAAGCATAACTGCTTCGCGATTTCGATCATCAAATTTGTCTTGATCAGTGCCAGCTGTACCAGGACGGAGCTCCTTTTTGAGAACAAGCTGGTCAAGACGCCTATATTCAAAAATGGTTAACATTCTCTATTTCCAGATGTTGTAGTTTGTGCCATTGAAGCGTTGACTACCTTCCAGCATCAGATTGGTTAGTGAAGCAATCTGTCTGTTTCCCAAATAGTGAGATTGGACTGTTTTGAACAGAATCTGATAGAGATAGATATATTACCCGAAATTGCTTCTTTGAGGAAGAAATACCAGTTTCTGGTGTGACCACACAGGATCAAACTTTGAGAGGCACAGTTCTATTTAGACCAGTAAATAGTTCAGGCGTACATATGTCGAGCAATGGCCCCCTTTTGACTGCTCCAGAAATGCAAACTCTTCTACAACCAGCAGGCCTTTAATTCTCTTGAATGAATCAGCCTCACATATAGTGATTCAGACTACCAAGAGCATATGAATCAACCCAGAAAGATGACTGTGTGTAATATGTATCAGTTCAATCAACCAATAATATAAAGATATTCGTGGTCTCTTGTAACACACTAAAAAAGAACTGATTTTGTGCTACGATTTGAAATGAGACAGAACAGTAGTATCAAAGGTATATATAAATATATATATAGAACGGTGATTTGCTGTAGATAGTTACGAGGAAAAAAAAAATGTCCGCGGTATTTTTTTTCTTCACGTGCGTTGTTTTGCAGGAAACCCTGGACGGTGGACCGAGCACGTGGACCGAGCACGTGGACTGAGGCACGATTTGCGTGCGTCAAACTTTGACTGTGTATGCGACCACGGATCCGGTTTGCTGACAGGATGAACCCTGCGGAAAAAACCCGGTGACTGTGTATGAACCCTGCGTGCGTCAAACTTTGTGACTGTGTAAAAAAATCTGCAATCACTTTAACGAATTTACGCTTGACCAATTATACGACCACGGATGATATTCGCAGCCACGATACCCGCACCGAATATATACGCACAGATGATATATCCATGAGCATAAAACAAATTTGTTTGACCGCTGAGTTGTTGAACCTTCCGCTTAAAAAAAATCGAACACGCGAATCACTGAGTTGTATGTGTATCCGCTTACCCGAGAGCTTCTGGATCTCCAAAAAAAATTCGCTAGAACCACCACAAATTTTAAAAAAATTGAATCAACAAAGAACGAATCCAAGACAGAGAGCAATAGCTGATGAGTTATTTTGAACGATCCACTTCTGTATCGAGATGGACGACTGTAAGCGTTTATCACAGTGAGAAAAGCCGAAGCTGAGACTCAGTGAAGGCTGCTTGGCTTACAGAGGACTCGACCTTAGAAAGGAATAACAGAAATAACTCAAAAACCTGCTCTGATACCATAAAACAGTGCGAAACACGCATATGGATTTCCAAATGAATTCAATGAATTGATTGAGCAACAATACTCAATAATAATACAGAAATATTTACAAAGATAGAAACATCAAGTTTCTATATAAGATTCAGTTTCATATAAGAAACTGCTAAAGCGATAAAAATAGCAACAGCTAGAAGAATGAGCATTAAACTAAATTAGAATTATTCTAATATGCATGAGGGATTGTCCAGTGTAACAATGAGTCATATGATAACAAAGTGAAATATAATTTTACTGAAAAGAGATCCTAACAACTAAGCAATATCTTTGAAATCATGTGCGTAATATTAACAAGGATTATATCCAATACAAATCCTGTTTTCATCTGGATTATGATGAAGTTGATGATTTGTCTCAAGTCTCTAAACATTTGACATCTTCATAATTACCGTTTTCACAAGTTTTGTGGAAAATATCTCTCAATATATTGTAGGAAGTGCATTCTAGAGGAGTCATATGATAACAAAGTGAAAATATAATCTTATCAAATGGAGATCCTAACAAATAAGCAGTATCCCTGAAATCATGGGAGTTCTGTTAACGAAGATTATATCCAAGACAAATCCTGTTTTCATCTGGATTATGATGTAGTTGATGATTTGTCTTGAGTGTCTAAACTTTTGACATCTTCATAATCACTGGGTACATCAGGACCACGAGGAATGCCTCCAGAAAAATCTGTCAGAGGTAAATTGGTTCCAATTGCACTGTAAACCACATCAAAGTTCTGTGTCAGAAAATGTAAAAGCAAATACATTAAGAAGTTCAGTTCACGACTTCATAAAAAATGTGCAGCACTAACTTCATGTTTAAAAAAGGAACCATCAGCAGCAAGAAGCAGACACTTGTTCTCACCTTCTATCTGCAATGACAAAAGAGCGTAGTTCACAGTTGGCATATCTGCATTCATGGGAGTGACAAAACACGTAAGCAATCAGAAGTAAAAGTTTGCAATAAATATTTATGGATTAGAATGTTCTAAAAACTGTGTTCGACCTGCGACAAGGAGCACATGAAAAACAACAGAAGGTATTTGGTATCATGTGTCTGAAATTATTGCCATTAAGTACAGCATTTGATATCTAGTAAAGTGATCATAAAAGTGCGTTCCTCAAAAGCCATAATTTTCCGATGTTATTTAATCTGTTGCTTTTTTCCTCGCAACCAACTACAGTATGCAAAGCAAAGGCAGACCCCAAACTCATATTCTTCGGTAAAACAAGACAGTAATTCCCATATCACATGCACATCTCATCCCAAGGCTTGCATGCAATCATTGCCACAATCTCAGACTAATCTATCCCCTATGATTATATAGACCTGGGTAATTCTAGTTCAGATATGCAATTTTGCCACATTCTGTCACTATATATGCATAGCTGTTAGAGTACAAGCATTTTCCGTTGACATTAGACTAATATAGCATTGAGATGTGGGAATTTGGAGAAGATGCATATATATCTTGGGTGACTGGTGGATTCTAGTACCAATAGAGATATAATTTTAAGGAAAATCGTCCCTTTTCACCCTACAGAGAGATTCCCATAAAATATCTTACATGTTTCTTACCTTTAACCATAGTTGATTCCAGGTTAACGACCAAGACAACCAGATTCAATGGCCTTTGGCAGAATGCCTCTTATTTAATTTCAGTAATGTAGTTGACTATTTGATAAAGATGTTGTAAAAATATCAAGGTTGTAGAAAAAATCAAGATTCTTCTTTATCAATGCTGGCCTTGCAGTAGTTTCTCATAATGATTGTTTTCATACCACAAGGGAATTGTTATTCTTGTGGACTAAATTGTTCAGCATCTTGATATTTCCTAAAAACCAAACATAGCTGAACAGGAAATTAATTATTCTCACTAATTCACAACCTATATAGATGGGGAGGAAAGCAATACCCATACAAGGAGCAACTGAAATCAAAAGCATAGCAAGAATTCAAGTCAGGCAAGGCAGGTGGAGGGAACTCAGAACCACTAGTTCTCTCAAACAGCCAACAACAAAGCCATAGGTAGTACGCACCTGTAGAATAGGACATCACCCTGCTCATCAGTACCTCGAACTGATGTCCTTTATTTCATGAGAAATGCAGGCTTTCCAAAACTGTCTAAACATGATAAAACAGTTGTTCAGAGGAAGAAGTAGATTTCTGCAGTATTAACCAGTTGATAAATCAATTTAAGAATGTAGAACTTTTAGGACTTGCCAAGCTACTAGTGTTAGGATATATGGCTTACGTTTGTACTAAAGTCACTTTATCACTTCAGTGTAAAGTGGTCTAACCCACATTCATAAGTGGAAGTGATTTGCTCAGTGAGCAATCAAATATGAGGTGAACTCCAGAAAATAGTGTTGGAGATGCATAATCAGATAACCAATACAAAAGAAAATGTCGAATAAATACGTGATACAGAAGGCATTGAACCTTCTGCACCGAATGGGGGTGGGCCAAGGGACACAAGAGGCTTCGGCCGGAGTACAATGGTTATTCACAATATCGAGTGTGATTGCGTAAATCTCTCGCATGTTCCGTGATGGAACCCTATCTAGAGTTTCTACCTTCTATAACATGGTTTCATAGTGGGAAGCTGTATCAAGAATCTTGGGCCTTTACAAAACAAGGTTTCCACTTTTGCACTTCAATGTCACCTACAAAGAGAATCAACCAAGAGAACAAGGACGTATGTCAGGTGAAAGAGGGCATGATTATTCATGTGAAGGTGTATGTGGAAAAAAGCTCAAAGAAGTGTTAAGCCTCCATTTGGAGCTGCTGTACCAAATTAGAACCACTAGCCAACCACAAATGTCCATACAATACACCATTGCCCACTGCAATGGAATGGACTGGTACTAACAGCTGTTACTTGCTACCTCCAGTAGCCCTTGCACCTTTTTTAATCAAGTGACCATACAATTATTTTTACCCACTCCGCACAACTACTGTGGTACAAAAATCCTTCAATCACTGTTTCCAAGGTAAAAGAGCCACTATTTTCAATGTAAGTTCGAGCCACCAAGAAAGTCATATAAATGGGTTAAAGGTTAGCTGCCCAAGCAGAGCTGCTAGTTTTATTAGTACAGCCGCCATCATACTGGTGTACAGTTCTTTTCTGTACTTTGTCTTTAGAATTTTTAAGGTAGTACAGTGATTTCTATAGCCCATACACCTTCCAACAACCATACATCCGATTCTGTAATATAATTGCATAAATTTCACTAGCTTTTCAGCACATTTTCCTGGATCTGGCTAGATCTATGAGTTCATGCCAGATTTGATGCCCAGCATTGATTTCAGCAGCAATTCTCACAGATTTCTAGCAGATTATCTTTTCAGCAATCTTTCTGAGCAGATTTGATTGTCTAACAGCAAATTTCACTGGTTCCAACAAAATTTTCATAGGTTTGACTTAGAATTCATGTGAATGGAAATCCCATTAGAAAAATATTCTGATTTCAATTTTCAAACTTCAAAAGTAAAAATCCAAATGCAACTAATGAACAAGATCCTGAGGGGAGTAGCAAAGGGGACTAAGCAATCACCTATGGATCAAAATAAATTGCCAAAATGGCAGAGCAGAAACAATAAATCCAAATCCACTATTGTCCTTACCCTGTCTGATTCAGAATTACATCATATAGATTGGGAAAATCATCCAAGGAGATACCAGATAGTCTGAATTCACAGTTTGGAGCAAAAAAGGTGAATGCAAAATGTTCCTTGGAGCTGCAATTATTTAGATTCAAGATGCCTCCCAAAGTCACTATGTCTAAGAAACTCGAGATCTCTCTTCCAACAGCTAGTAGAAATCAAAGCTATGGTGGAGGAAGAGGCTGCCACAGCCATCTTGGTAAACAATTTTCCTTTAAATGTAATAATGTTAATTTTGCTCTTAGTCAAAGGTCTACAGAAACTCTGGAAGACATGATTGCTGCCCTCTTAGCTAAAGAGAAAAACATTGTGGGGATACAGAAGATGATCCTCAACTTGAGACAGCATTACCAGTGTTGCGAAAATCGCGATTTTATCGCGATAACATTGAGAAATCGCGATTTTTTCATTTTCCCAATAATATCGTGCGATTAATTTGGATTTTTTTATTTATTTTATTTATTTTATTTATTTTTTATTTATTTTTTATTTTTATTTTTTTTATGAGGAGCAACAGGAGGAGGAGGTGGCACAACCTACCCAGGCTACCTTGTCACCAGTAGAGGATGTGGTCTACCTCCTATAACTCCTAGTTCTTCAGCTTCTAGAGCACAACAGAGTCCACCGCCAACTCCACTGGCATCTACATCTAGAGGGAAAGCTATTGCATTTTCTCGCAAGAGGGGTAGAGGAAATCAGTAGGATTAGTTATTTGGTTCATTTCATTGTATATGACATTATGACTCATGATATGAGATACAATATTATATTTTTTGCTGATATTTTGAGGCTAAGTTGGGACTTAGGAGTCAGGACTGACTATTCAGGACATGATTCATTGTTATGTGTGATGTAGCACTAGAAATGATATTACACATCTTATATATTAGTTCTTTTATTATATTTATGTGTCAATGTATTTATTTTATGTTGTAGATGCTTTAGATATTAAAAATTGAAAAAAATGAATATTTTTGTATTTTATGATTTTTCCCGATTTTTTCTAATTTTTTCCTCTCGTCGAATTAATCCCGATAATGATTTTCGCAACATTGGGCATTACATTCAAGATACAATTGTAGCAGAACAACAAAAGACAAGGGCAAGGTGGAATGTTATAACTTATTATTGCAAGAAAGTGGATCACACAACTTAGAATTATAGATTTTGAGCCAATGATGCTCAAGGCAAAGCTCAAGAATAAACCACATAGAGCTAATGTTGCTCTTGTTGAAGATTCACTAGATGCAGACAATAATGATGACCTTGCTGAAGAAATGGCATTTTATGCATTTTAAGAAGATCACACATTGAATACGTTAAGGGATCTGTTACCCACTATTTTGTGGGTGATATCCCTAGGAGAAAAAATTTCTCCAAGATGGTCCTCAACCAGTAGCCCCTTGTAGCCACCAACTAGATCATCGTGCCATTTCTCTACCATCTGAGCCAGCCATGTGGTCCCTCACCCATCTGCAATGATTGTATGGTTGAAGTGGGCCTCTCGAACCTAAAAGTATGCTTTGTCATTTGGTAATTGAGTATTGTAGTTTGCTTATCATGGACACTTCTAGGCATGAATTAATGGGGGGATTCGGCGGAAAGAATGGGCTAGGTTTGTGCTCTTGTCCCCTAAACCTCTTTTGGATATTAACCTTGGATTCTAGTCTCGTGGGATCTCTTTTACTGACCATTTGGCTTTAGGGATGGTATTTCATGGGAAACCCTAATTTTGGTTTCGTGGTCCCGCTCCCTCATCCACATATATTGCCCTCTTTCCACTCAATATAACCACATTCATCATTTCTCCCACTTGGGTCCACATTCCTCCACTGGGTCCGCTTAGGGCTAGCTCTCCCCTTCCCCTTGCCCACACCTTGGATCGGGCCTGGAATGATGCCTCAGAGGTTGATGCAGCTAAAAACATAAGTAAAATCATAATTGGCCACATTCAATAGGAAAATGTACCACAAAATGCAAAAGATGGTCGGGACAAACACATTTAGCATGTGGGAAAAAGCCAATACATGATCTCTACCCCATCATCATGGCCATCACCTTGGTTCCTACAGGCTCTATGAGTCTCCATCATATAGGAACCCATGATTATCCCAACCCTGGTGGGAAATGAACCGCCCTACCTTAAAAGGGGGTATCCACTGCTATATCCCACACATCATGCTCCTACTCCTTGAGCCTCGAGCAGTTAATTAAAGAAAAATCATAAAAGGAAAAAGGCATATAAAGAAGGGTGGAAAAATCAAGGTTGGGGCTTGATATATAAGTAAGCCTCTCGTTCTCATTATAATTCATTCTATATCATTCTATATCATTCTTATTCATTTTAATATATAATAATTGTATCCTCATGGATATCTTGATATTCCAAGTCTTTTGGAGTAATTAATCTATAGAAGGAACTTTGTTTGCTTCACCAACATGTGGCCCAGGGTTACCCCTTTTCATTCCCTACTCCATTGATCCCTCTACCACATGCCACTGCCTTTTGAAGGATGTGCCTTGGACATATTGTCCCCTTTAGAAGTAAAAACCCTTTGATAGGATACTTGGTTAACCCCATTTGAAGCTTGGAGACATTAGCACATGCCAAAGCCCATTATGGAAGGGCGTGCTAGTATGAAGTCCCCACCTGTTGTCCATGATTTGTAAATTCTTTTACTCAATTTCCTTGATGACTTATTGTATTGAAAGGCTATGGGACGCATTGGACCTTATGTAGGATTGCAGGTGATCTCCATCTTGGGTTTGGTCTCTCTATACGAGGTCCTAACCCTCCAGAGGGCCACATTGGCAAATGTAGTGTGTTTGTTGAGAGCCATGGGCCTCCACAGAAGTAGACAACACTCCATGGATCCCTAGAGATGTTCAGAGATTCACCTAAGGGATGAAGAAGATGCACTTGGTTCACCTCTGCCTAGCCAGCCCCACAGTTGCACCATGCACTTAGTAGATGACCCAGGACTTGTATGTTGATGTGGCATCACTTACACCATCATTTGAGCCCTTGCAGATGGTCTAAAGGCATCTTCGACTTACTTGGAGATCCATGAGGTCACTTGTGTGCCCCCGCAGACATTGAGAGCACCACATGTTTATTATGTGGAGAACAAGGGGCCAACCCCTTGTCCATTACTTTGGGAAGTCCAATTCATCATTTTGGCACTTCTAGACTTCATCAGGCCCTTCAGAGAGCCCAACGACATGCATTATTGATTATTCGACCTCTTGGGAGGCTTATTATTTTGTTTATGACCTAGTTTGGTGGGCTTGTCACCAAAAGATAGTTGTTTGCATAATATTTTTAGTTGTTGGGCTAATGTAGGCTCAAATTAGGTAATTTGAACTCCTAATGAGTGTATAAATAGGAGAGACATGAATTCATTTGTATCATCACTTGGATTGGATCATTCTCTCTCTTGATAATTTCACATTTCTTTCTTGGAGGACGAATTGGAGCATGGATGAATTTTGATGTTTGGATTGGATTTTCTTATCTTGGAGCTTCTTTATTGGCAAATTGTTGATGGTTGGATATGTTCTCTTACATGTAAGTACACACATTTAATGTTATTCTTGTTTTACTTTGTCATATGCATTGGAATGGGATTTTTGTTATACTAGGGCTAATTGTTGCACTGCATAATTGCGAAATTGTGGAATTATTGTTTCTATATATCATCTCTCAATGTATGGGCCATGTATGTTGAATGAAATCTCCTAGGGATAATTCTACCATTGAATTTATCTTGATAAGCCATCTCTTTTTGCAAAGGGAAGTATAAAGCTTTTAAGGTCACTTCTTCTTCCCTGAAGGCCATGCGAAGTAGTCCTTGAGGCCTCCTTGACCGAGAACAAAGTCTTTTCTAATTGTTCTCCTAGACTCCATTCTCCCCAAGGGATTAGGCATTGGTCTACCAATAGGTGGTCACTCAAAGAACCATTTTTCTTCACCTTTTCTCTCTCTTCTAGGTCTAACCAAGTTGGGTCACCTAGGGCATCAGTTTCCCGACAAAGTAGCCATAGAAAAAGTTCGATCTCCTAGCCTCTACTGCTTTGGTGTGTCCTCAAGGTCTCTTCCAAATTTGAAGAAATTCCAATGGTGGGATTGTGAGATATCACAAGCCCTAGCTCTGAGATCAAACTTTGCCCCAGTGTTCCCTAGGCTAGTACCTCATAGGATCAATTTGATACCTCTATGTGAAAACTCTTGTTTTGATCCTTTCCCCTTCCTTGTCTAGGTTAATATCATCATTAGTTGCTAAACCCCCTCTGCTTAACCTAGGTTGGGTCCACTTGGTCCCATGTGGTCCCATACCTTTAAAAACTTAATTCTTCAAGAACCACTTGGAAAACCAAGTTCAATAAGGATTTTAGGGATTGGGAAACTCGTTTACAATACATCCCTTAAGCCTAGTCCTTAAATCCTCACCTCCTCCTAGAAAGCTTTGTACCTTGATTGAAGAGTAAGCAAGATCCATTCTTAACCTCCTTCTAGGAAAAGGATCATTAAGGTCACTTCACATCCATTTGTTGATTCATCCTTCACAAGTGACTTTCCATATACCAGGTCTCCTCCCATCAATGAAAGTCCGTAAAGAGTAGCGAGTCTTAGTTGAGGTGACAATGAGCTAAGTCTTCGTTGTTGCCCTTGATCTAGTAGTTGTCCCTTTAGGAATCCCTTTTAGGCCCCCTGCTAGTTTGAGCGGTAATAGGATCTAATGTAAATATAGCTCAGCATGGGTAGTTGCCCAAATAGTTTAAGAGGTATTAGATCTTGAGACTTATACCCTTACAAGGCTCATGCGATAGCTAGAACGAGCATCATAAAAAGAGCATTGTGGACATCACTCAATATGGTAGTTTGTCCAATAATTCGGAAGATTCGTAATTTGAGAGTTTGGGGAGGTGGAATCCTAGAGCTCAAGAATTCATCTCGGGAGGTACACCTTTACAAGGGTTAGAAGGCAAGTTGATGGAGTTGTACTTGGTCCAAGGATTGTTTTAAAAGAAGAAGCTTTGAAGAATGCTTGGTTGTGATGTTTTGAGTTTTTAATCAACATGTTTCTGACTTCAACGAGTATGCTTTTTTTTCTTTCAAAGAATCAAGAGGTGTTAGGATATAAGACTTACATTTGTAATAAAGCCATTTTATGAATTAGGTTACCATTTATGCTTTTGTTCACTTTTTGTGTAAAGTACTTTGTCCCACATTCATAAGTGGAAATGACTTTCTCTGTGAGAAATCATATATAAGGAGGTGAACTCCATTGTAATACTACACTAATTATTCATAATATCAATGTGTTTGTTACCACACAATCTCACACCCAAAGATGTAAAGTCCAACACTTAGGTGAAAAAGTGAAACAAGGAGGTCGCGCATTCTCACCTCACCAAAACACTCTCACGGACTTTAGACAAAGGGTAGACCTAAGTCAAGGGAGCACTTCCATATGATTGCGAGGCACACTCTGTGTAGTGTGGAGTGGGAGTAAAAGTAGTTTAACAACGTGAAACAAATGAAAATGGGAAATTATGAATAAAGTGAGGATGATGGATGAATGGAATTGTAGAAAATAACTCGAAATTTGCAGTTGCTAATGAAATCAGACTGAAATCAATTGTTCTACGCAATCTACGGAAATGAAAACATACAATATAAACACATGCAATCATTCAATCACAATGAACACATTACTGGAAAAAACCCCTCCTCTATTTGTATTCTATTAGATGAGACAAAGATCAATTACAATGACTACTTCAATCCTTGAAGCTTAATATGCACTACATTACTGATCTCCTCCTGAGTTTGCTCTGGCCAATACTTAACCAAAATAAGCCTCCTCCTTCCTCCTATTTCCTTGCGCAAATCCCAAGAGAATGAGCTCAACTGCTACATGCAAACTTTGTACACTCAACAATATACAACAATAAATACAATTATGCCTTTTCCCTCCACTCAACTAGGCAATTTGAATTGCATGCATGACTAGGACTATTTTTAGTAAATTAACTAGTTAACTGAGAGATCAATGAGTTAACAATAGTTACAACTACTCAACTAAACTCATACTAACTCTATTCATGGCTAGAGCTCAAATAACTGAGTTTCACTTACTATAACTCCACTAGATTGCTAGATCTTAGCAATCAACTCATGCACAACTTTACTTCCTACCCACAAACTCGATTTGACTGACTTAACTAAGTAACTTGGCAATGTCACTCCTGCTAACTGCAACTCAAGTCATCCTACTGATGTGCAAATTTGAATTTTTCCATTTGACAAAGGCACAAGTCAAATGAAGCCTTTTCTTGCTACAATTTAACACTCCCTCTTAGCAAGAAAAGGGTTTTGCACAACCCCAATCCTACTCCTCTATAGTAATGTATTATAACACAGCTAGTGTTCCCTCTCATTGTTGTTGTTGCTATTGCAATTGAGAAGCATCCAAAAAACTGAATCAACTGTGTCTCTGAGTTGAAATTGTCTCCTGAGTCTTTGATTGCTACTAGCCTCTACAATGTCGCTTAAGAACTGACTACATCAACTAACACTGATCCTTTTGCTACTGAATACTGTGGGCAATTGTAGCAAGGGTAATGATCCATGAGAAGAGTATACTGCAACTGCTACTGCTCTCCTATGTACCCTGCCCAAATCTTTGCAACTCTAGGACTAAGGCTCTATATCGCCCCACCTCACTCTTGGAGGTATAGCTGCATACATGGCGAAATCTACCTCTAGCTTGTAGTGATTTTTAACTCGCACACTAATTTGTTTTACTTTTTCAAAAGCCACATGCTTCAGATAAGCTTTCCCCTTACTGAACACCACATCATATCTACAATATTCAAGTACAACTACAAAAATTAGATTTCTCTTCAGGCCAGGCACATACATTACATTCTTTAGGTGAAGATAAGAGCCTGACTCCCTTGTAAAGGTGACAGTGCCCAATCCCTTTAGTACTATATCTCCCACCATATCCAAGTTCTATGGGTAATTGTAGGTCCTTCCCCTCTAGGTTGTTGAAGAACTCCTTACTTCCTGTCATATGATATGAAGCACCAGAGTCTAGGTACCACTCACTCCCTCTTACTGTGCTTGCCATGCAAGAAACAAGGGTGATATCCAACTCGAATTGTGCTGTGAGAGCATCTCCTATTGTTGTTGTTGTAAGCTCCTTACTAGATTTATTATGTGGACACTTGGTTGCATAGTGTACATACTCATGGCAGTGAAATCATTTAAATTTTAATTTTACTGAGGTCTTTCTTCTTGCCATGGTACTGGCTAGATACTAACTCGCCTTGGGCCTTCTTTCCTTTGGCATTCTTTTCTTTTCCAACTAGAGCATGATCTTCTTCCTCATCAGATCTGGATGAAACTCCATATCTAGTGTTTCTTCTAACCTCCTCCTACACCAAGTCAGACCAGAGTCTCTCCCAATTTGGGAGCTTGTCTCTTCCATTAACTATATCCTGATAGTTGTGCTAGGACTTCAGAATACCAAGGAGTGCTAAGCTCACAAGCTTAGAAGGTGGCACAGTATCTCCTACTCCTCCAAGTTCATCTTTGACCTGAGTGAATCTATATAGGTACTGAACAATGGTTTCATTTTTCTACATCCGAATGTTCTAGAGCTTATCTTTCAATGCCAATTTCTTGGCATCACTGCTGCTTTCGAATAACTCTGTGAGGATTTTCCACATTGCATAAGCAGACTGCTTGCGATGCAAACTCGAAACCACATGGTCTCTAACTTCCTCCAGGATAATCCTCCTGGATTTTGTTGTGCCTTTCTTCAACTAAGCCAACTGTTGTGCACTTGATTTTGTTGGTTTTGGAATATTAGTTTGTGTGTACTTCAATACTCCATTGTCATCCAACACAACTTCCATTATGTCTTTCCAAGCTATGAAACTCGAAGTACCCTCCAACACATACTCAAGCCTCAATAAATAGAAATCCATTGTTCCTGCACTGAAGAAAATACCTGTGCCACAAATCTGCTATTCGATATTTCTCTTAGAGAAGATCTGGAACTTGGTTTCTATGTAGTTTTCAATAGCTCTCATACCATATAGAAATAACTCAAAATTTGCAATTGCTAATGAAACCAACTGAAATCAGTAGACACAAATTTCTTCTACTCAATCTGCGAAAAGGAAAACATACAATAGAAACACATGCAATCATTCAATCACAATGAACACAATATTTTTACTGGGGAACCCAACTAGGAAAAACCCCTCCTCTATTTGTATTATATCAGATGAGACAAAGATCAATTACAATGACTATTTTAATCCTTGAAGCTCAATCGGAACTACACTACTAATCTCCTCGTGAGTCTGCTATGGCCAATACTTAGCCAAAATAGGCCTCTTGCTTCCTCCTATTTCCTTGCACAATTCAGCTCCTAAAGAATAGGAAGAGCTCCTATTTCCTTGCACAAATCCCAAGAGAATGAGCTCACCTACTACATGCAAACTCTGTACACTCAACACTATACAACAATAAATACAATTATGCCTTTCCCACTACTCAACTAGGCAATTCGAATTGCATGCATGACTAGGGGTATTTTTAGTAAATTGCCTAGTTAACTGAGTGATCAATGAGTTAACAACAGTTACAACTAATCAACTGAACCCATACTGACTTTATTCAAGACTAGAGCCCAGATAACTTCGTTTCACTAGCTATAGCTCCACTAGATTGCTAGATCTTAGCAATCAAATCATGCACAACTTTACTTCTTGCCCACAAACTCGAATTGACTGACTTAACTAAGTGACTTGGCCATGTCACTCCTACTAACTGCAACTCAAGTTATCCTAGTGGTGTGGAAGTTTGAATTTCTCCATTTGACCAAGGCACAAGTCAAATGAAGCCTTTTCTTGCTACAATTTAAAAGGAATCGAATGCCTTATTGATTGGACTGCAAAGTCATGAAGGCAATCTAAGAGGGCTCTTCTTAAATATGGTTAGGGGGTATAGATAAACAAATTGTCATTCTCTATAACATAACTAAACTTGGTAAATAAATAATCACAAGGAAAGAAGGGAAGGGACTCACTTAGGGAGCTCCACAACCAAACTAAATAAAGGAGTGGTTAAGAGTTTACTCACAAAGGATGTCTTATGTCTTTAAACCCCTCCCTTTTAGGACAAGGTGAAAGTTTTTGCCCACAATGGATACACGTCTTTAACTCCTCCACATAAAAAGTTGCTCCTAGATGTAGCTTTGACAATCTAATCCTACATACAATGTCTACCAAAGGTGTTCCAAGAATATACACCACACATAACAGATTGTACAAACATATAAAATCACAACTTCTATGTTGCAGGAAATGACTGGCTAGGAGCCATCCCAATACTCGAAATGTTGAAATAGCTTTGAAACACCATCGACCATATTGTATCATGTTTTGCAATTCTAAAACATTGTATGGTATGGCCCACAATGTTTCAGAGCCATTTTGACCAAGGCCATGTTTCGACCTTTTTTTTTGTTAAACAGACATGGACAGCCAAAACAATACGAAAGATAAAGCTTGCAATGCATTTTTATTAACAATCTGATATACATTTATAGT
This sequence comes from Pinus taeda, assembly GCA_000404065.3. Lineage (NCBI taxonomy): Eukaryota > Viridiplantae > Streptophyta > Pinopsida > Pinales > Pinaceae > Pinus > Pinus taeda. The sequence continues at coordinate 11,862 of APFE030472786.1, read as the reverse complement.
ACATTTGGTGACCGTTGGGATTCACATCCCAAGGTCTCTTAGACTGCTTTGTCCATTCGGCTTCCACGCTAACCCTTTAGGATTAGGTGTCCAACATTCCCCCCTTAATCCGAAGGTTATGTATGAGTCCAAGAAAAGAGCTGTAATACAAAATGTGCAAAAATGCATGGCAGCACTAGGCTGAATGAGCTCTATGAAATGTTGGTATAATAGGGTGGTGGTTTAAGGATGGCCACCAACACTGGAACGCTTAGTGCAGTTCCCGGAACTCTTCCAAAACTGGCAAGAAGCTAGAGTCTTCTGCTAGAGGAAGTGATCCTATGTTTTAAAGAGAGAAACCTTCAACCATAAAAGGGAGGCCTCACCCCGCATAAAAGGTAAAACTTCAACTTGAAAAGGTAAGTCTCAACCTGTGATGGTTTAAGGATGACCAACAACTCTGGAATGCTTAATGCAATTCCTGAAACTCTTCCAAAACTGGTAAGAAGCTGGAGTCTTCTGCTAGAGGAAGTGTTCTCAATTTTGTCCCCGGAACTCTTCCAAAACTGGCAAGACGCTGAAGTCTTCTGCTAGAGGAAGTGTCCTAGATCGCCAACTGAAGGCATGTTCAGGCATCTTTGTCTCTGGCTACAACTCTGAAACTGGTGTGGCAGGTTGTGGCTCAGGCTCGCTTGATGTGGCTTTGAAGCTTGTAGATGACCATCATTTCCCCCCCTGTCAGATACAAGGTGAGAAGATGGATAAAACTCAACTGCAAGACTGTTCAATACTATGGAGCAAGTTCTCACATGTGTTTGGAATATCTTCTCGGCTGTTGATGCCCATTGCCAAGAAGCGATCCATCCTAGATGAATCTTTGTTCTTGCAAGACGTTTGTTTTTGAAGCATCTGTTTGAAGAATGACTGGTTTTATGGCAGTGCTTACATGGATGAAGATCAAAACAGTGATCTTTCAGATGGCCAACTCGATCACAGTGTTGGCATTTCACGATCTGTTGTTGTTGTTGCTGTTGTGGGAGAGGAGCAGAGTCTGGAACAACTGAAGCTGAACTGTCATGAGGAGCAGGTGAGCTGTCATGAATGAAACCAGCACTCTGAAACTGAATGGGTTTTGAGTAGTCTGGAATATGAAAGGACAAGTCCTTGTCATATCCAAGACCGGTTCTGTGCTTGTTGTGGACAAGCTGTTCCCAAGGTCTGATGATGGGCTTGGGAAGTGCAGACTGAACTTCTGCATCTGCATGTAGCCTTGCTGCTTTGTTTGAATGAACAGGAACATTATTGACTTGCTGTTTATGGGATTCTGTTTCAATCTTCTGAACAGAAACAGGTTCAGAAAGATGACTCCATTGTTGTAGTTCTTCTTGTTGTAGCTGTGATTCAAGCTGCAAAAAATCAAAATTTTCTTCTGCATATTGTAGACATGTCTGAATTCTTGAGAGAGAGCCTTTGTTGATTTGTAATGTGTCATTAACAGTGGATTGTATAAGAGTTTTCATGAACTCTAATACTTCAGTAATTGTAGTCATTTTTCTCAATAGAAATGCACCACTAGAAACTTGTTTTGAAGTGAAAATGTACCCTAAATAATCACAATGCTTGCAACCAATAGCAGACAATCTGGTGCATATAATGGTGATATCACCCCAAGAATTAAGCAATCTTCTCATTAAAATCTGTTGAGAAAAAACAAATTTGTTTGTTGCACATAAATTTATGCCCAAACTGCACAATAGGAACAAGTAAATTAAACAAGCAGCATCTTTAAATTGGATCTTCCAAAATACTCCTTCACTTTCAAATCAGAAAAACTTCAGTAATTATAACACCATGCCTTCAATTTTGCCTTCTTAACACTTCTTACCATTTAATCAAATTCTGTTAGACTTGGCACAAGTCATAATACTTTGAAAGGTACACAAAACCCTTCTTTTGTGTCCTGTCCTGAGCAGTAAAATTTGTCGATTGAGCACTAACCATACTCATCAAAAAACAGCAATAAATATAGGTGGACAATACTCAATGTAAGAACTCATGCTTAAATAGTTGTGTACTCATTGGGAAAAAAATTAAATCCATTCAGGTAAAAAATCTCATAGATAGTCATTACCATTAAAGAACCAAACCCAGTTATTTTTCTAAAACCTTAGTATCCATCCTTCAAAACATCATATGGAATGGGTGTGACTGTCTCCAAAACAGCGCCCTTAAAACAGCGCCCTCAAACATCCTTCAAAACATCATATGAAATGGGTGTAGAATGGGTGTGACTGTCTCCAAAACAGCGCCCTTAAAACAGCGCCCTCAAACATCCTTCAAAACATCATATGGAATGGGTGTGACTGTCTCCAAAACGGCGCCCTTAAACAGACATGTCGGTCAGCAAATTTTTTTTTTTCTTCAAGAAATTTTCAAGACATTCATCTCAATCTCAATGATTGCCAGAGGATTGATTGTCAGAAACCACAGGAGGCAGCTTCAATATGTTGAACAAGCAGCATCGTCTTTCAGGGAAAAGATGCGATAAGACATGGATCCTATTTCTTACTATTATGCCAATTTGCTCCCTAGGCATATATTTCCAGCGTCAGAAGATATCTTACCTTTTACGCCCCATTTGGGACACTCCGCCAAAGCCCTTTACAAACTGCATATATGGTTTTGCAGCGCGGCCTTTACAAACTGCGTCCACACATTAAACCCGACTGTTTAGTAGAACTCGACTTATTTCACTATGCGACCGTCTTCACGCTTCTATGAGCAGTTCTCCAAGCGGTCATCCAAACACACGGGAACGGTTCCTTTACGATAGCTCACCAACAGATCTATGGGCACCAACAATATACGTTAAACTTGGTCACCGTTTCGACTGCGCACCAACAATAAATCCACACCGAAGTCATAGCATAGGTGCAGCTTGAGTTGTCGGCCTACTGCAATCCGAAGAAGTACTCAAAGCATCGGACAGACCTACGAGAGGCAGTCTCTGGTCTACAAAAGACTCAAACCCTTATCTTGTCATGCCCTTGTCTTCTTTCGAAGAGGAAACAATTTGACTTGCAGAAGGAGATTGGGCATCATCGTGCATATTCAGATATGCAAGTCTAAACTAAACATCTTATTTAACCACCATTCTTATGTTTATATCAGTTCTATCAAATCTACCATTGCATAGGAAAAATTACACGGACAATCTCAATATAAACAATGAATTTATAATGTATCACTCAACATAACACTTATCTGGTTGATTCCCATGATACAAGTTTACCCGGAATATCATAATCAAATACTAGACCTGGACATTTTTTTTCTTCAGCTTCAGGAAGAGCTTCCGAGCTAGCTGGCTTTGATAATTCTGTCATCGGAGGCTCACTTTCTTTTTTTTCACTTCTGTCTCAAACTCTTTAGCTGCCTCTTGAAAGCTCTTCACGGTCTTGCCAAGGCTTTTTCCAATTTCTGGCAGCTTCTTCGGCCCGAATATGAGGGCTGCCACTCCCGCTATCACAACAAGTTCTGGTACGCCCAATCCAAACAGAGCTGTCACTCTAAACCCCCTTCTCTGCTCTCGTCTACTTACCGTCAATGCTCTCGAACGTGATAAGTCTCTTCCGCCTCTGAAAAATATGCAGGAGCTAGCATGAAGGCCTGAAGGGCGAACGAGCTGGCTAGGCCGAGGTATCGTGGCCACACAGTGGGTTTGGGACAGAGGAGACAGTTTAAAGAATATCGGACAGGAATGAGCAAAGGAGACAGAGGAGCGACGCTGAATGTTTCTGAGAGCAACGTGCCCGATTATAGCGCAGAGGGCAGATTATTCAACGCTCAGCGCCTTGAATGAAAACGCTCAGGTACGCAGTCTTCAGGCAGGTACCACAGCAGACAGCGCCAGCAGAGGAGTCAGGTACGCAGTCTTCAGGCAGGCAAACGTTATATTCATGTATGCAGCTTCAGGTGTGGGACAGAGCAGGTGTAATGATGCTCTTTTCCTTTTAAATGTTTATGACAGTCAGAGGTATTCAGAAGAACAGGCAGGAAGAATTAAACAGGCCAGCACTATTCAAGGTAACTACACAGGCCACACATCATGGCTCTGATACCATGTTAAATAGACATGGACAGCCAAAACAATACGAAAGATAAAGCTTGCAATGCATTTTTATTAACAATCTGATATACATTTATAGTACATTTGGTGACCGTTGGGATTCACATCCCAAGGTCTCTTGGACTGCTTTGTCCATTCGGCTTCCACGCTAACCCTTTAGGATTAGGTGTCCAACATTTTTTGTCAAGTCTGGTCAAGGGGCCAAGAAGGGCAGGGGTCTCTTTTATGGCCCAAAAACATTGACTTGACAATTTTTTTCAAAGATGAACATTTAGTTAACCAATTTTAATTAAAAAAATGGAATAGAATTCTCTAGAAACCTTATCAGCCTCCTTTTTTCCATAAAAAAAAGCACTTTGTTCACTCATTTCTCACACATTCCTCTGCAAGAGGAGCTTCCTATAGTAGTAGAGAGCATTTTAGATGTGTTTTGGAGTGTGAGTACCAAGAAGGGTGAGGGCAACAATGGTTTTGGCAAGTGATTTATTTTCTATTTTGCAACTTTCATGGCTTCTCAAAGTTGTTTCCAGTGCCCCTAGACCTACTCAAGCAACCAAGCAATAGGAATATTATCCTCCATGGAGGTATGCTACCAAAGTCAAGCAAATGGGTTCTAGTGGTTCATGGGAATGGAAGTGCAATTTATACAAAATTGATTAGACCTTCAAGGGCTCTTACACCAGAGTGAAGGCTCACATGTCAATGCAGAGATAAAGGGGATTGAAATGTGTGCACATCCCTAAAATCCAAAAGTGAGGGCTAAATTCAAGAAAGAGCAAGATGATTTTCAAAGGTTGAAGGATCAAAGAAGCAAAATCGACATGGGTGGCACTAGCAATCCTCACTTGGGTGCTAGCAATGAGCCAAGGATTGTTCATGAAAAAAGAAAAAGGAGGGTGCTAGCAGTAAGAAGAGTTATCCAAGCCATCAAATCCAGCTAAAGACAATGGATTGTTGAAAATGCTTGATAATCAAGGGGGAGAAGAAGTTGACTCAAGAGTGGCGAGGGCCATATTGTGGCATCCCTTTTAAGGTGGTTTGATCCCCATATTGGCAGGATTTGGTGAGAGCAATTAACATAGCCCCTCAAAGTTACAAGGGACCAAACTATGAAAAAATCAAAACAATTTTTCTGAAGAAAGTGAGGCAACTTCTTGATGATGTTTTGAAACCAATTCACAACTCATGGGGTAGCACAAAGCTTTCAATTATCTCAGATGCTTGGACTAATACAAAGCGTAGGCCATTGATTAATGTCATTGCATCATCACCAAAAGGAGCCATGTTCATAAAAGCAAAAGATTGTTCAGGTGAGGTAAAGGACAATAAGTTCATTGTTGAAATTTTAACTGTTGTTATTGAATAAGTAGGACCAGAAAATGTGGTGCAGGTTATCATATATAATGCACTTGTTTGCAAAGTTGCAAGTTTAGTAGTTGAAAATATATACAATCACATATTTTGGACTCCTTGCATTCTCCACCGCCCGAATCTGATTTTCAAAGAGATTGAGGAAAAAACACAATGGATTAAGGAGGTCACAGGGCAAGCTAAGAAGATTATAAAATTCATCACCAACCACCACCAATCTCAAGCAATATATCAAGAATACTCCAAATTGGAGTTGCTCAAAGTTGTTGAGACAAGGTATGCCTCAAACTTCATCATGTTGCATTTCTTTGTTGAAGTCAAAACTGCATTAATGAGTATGGTAGTGGGTTCAACTTGGGTTGAGTGGAGGTCGGCAGATTCAGGGAAGGGCAGTATGGTGAGGAGGGTGTTGATTGATGAAGATTGGTGGAGCAAGATGGATTTCTTGCTCAAGTTCACATTACCTAGATTTGATCTTCTTTGAAATGCAGACTCAAAGAAACCCTTCAAGGGAGGGGTTTATGTTGGCATGGATGCCATGGTTGAGAAAATCGTGGAAATTATTACATAAGAGGCTCCCATTGTTCCTTTTGTGGATTTTGATTTTGTTGAGCAAGTGAGGTCCATCATTTTTACAAGGTGGAATGGCTTGAACACTCCATTGCACACTTTGGCACATGATCTAAATCCAAACTTTTATGATGAATAATTCACTGATCAAAGCAATGGGAAGAGGAAGGCCTCACATAAGGACAAGGAGATGGCCAATGCAGTGAACAAAGTCTTTCATAGGTTGTTTCCAACCTCTTTACAAACTGATGTAAGGAAGGAAATTTCATGTTTTGCTACTGGATTAGAGGATTTGCAGACATATTAGCTTTGGATGGGAGGACGACAATGAACCTAATTAAGAATACACAAAAAATACAACACAATATGGAACTTGGAATTTGGCCCCCAAGAATTTCAGCTTCCAGAGAAATTCGGCCCTTCAAAAATGTAGGCTGTAAACAAATTAATTAGATATTTACACTATGGAGTTTCACCAGAATTCATAACATCAAAATTCATTAATTTGTTGTTGAGTACCTACCTGGTTTGTTGTGGTTGAAAATGCTTTAGAATTACTCCTGCTACCAAAAGACCAAAACCTCCCAACCAAACTGGGTACAACCTAAGTACTCAGTCCAGAATGCTTCTCAACTGATGCAATTTGTTCCCCCATGCCCAAAAACTTCAAGAAAAAACAAGGCTCAGTCCAGACTGTCTGTAATCTTCTGTAACAAATTTTCCTCCTCTCAACACTGTGCTCCCAAGAAACAAAAAGATCCCCTTTTAGTCCTACTCCCTTCTCCTTTTATTTCTTAGAACCACCGCTCATTCATCCTTCATTGCCTTGGTTGTGTGCCCCCAGTATTACATGGCTCCTCACAATGAATTAAAGAGGTAGTCATGCTTTACTTTGACACTCATCACTTTAGAAGGTTTTAGGTGATACCAAACTATATTACATAGTCCTTTTTTTATTAAGATTTATTTAATATTTTATTATATCATACCTCTTTTAATGTTTAACCTTAGGTTAAGAGTTACTTCTTTTATAACAATATAACTCCCTTTTAAACTTTAATGATTTAATTTATAACTTTTGGATAATGTTCTATGGTTACCTATTATGATGACGACACATACTAAAATACATATTCCAATATATTTTTGCGAGTTAGATATTTATTTAATATCTTCAACAATTATGTATTTTATCCTATGCTTGGAATTTCTTCATAATTTAATATGACTACTAGTGCAGTGTAGGCGACGCATGCATATGTAGCTATCATATGCATGCTAATAATTCACATTTCATTTGTACTGGTAGATGAGTCATTACAAAAAATTTGGCCCCATCATAAAACTCAACTCCTCCACCTGTGGATCATCCTCTTCAAATTCTGAATTCACTATGGCAGTGGTCTCCTTTCAAGTACAAGACAACTTCACCTGCAATTACCCTTTTCAATTAGGATTGAACTCTAGTTGCATTATTGCATGTTTGTTGCATTCTCATAACAATTTCATGTCTTGAAGGATTTTGAACTTGGTGCTCTACAATTAAAGCACTCAATCCCATTCAATCCCTCAAACCAAACCTTTAGAACCTGTCGGAAATAACTCCATTAATTATTTATGCTTACTCTTTTTGTCACAGTTATGGCATTGGTCAGCTCACACCATCCTAGTAGTGGTCGAACTCTTGTATTTATTTATGATATTTTTATTTGCATAAGTTTTAACATAAGAAATGCCACAAGATTACGCTAAGATATCTGAAACTCTTTGGAGTTACTCATAAACGAGAATTCTTCAGGTAGCCTTTAAAATTCAATGTGTTCAATTCAATACAACCTCAAATATTCTTGAATGTCAGAAAAGAATTAAGATAGGAATAGTGAATTGTAATAGAAATCTATGCCTGTCTGTGTATTGTTCAAACTGTGTAGGGATATTGCAGTGTTTAGGATAGCAGAGAAATACATTAGATTTTCAGAATTCCAGGATTGCATGGAAGGATGGATCAGTGTTCCAGCACCAACTGAATTCTTCAAGAAAATTACACACTCGAATGTTAATTTCCCATGTGTTTAGCACTTGCTTTATTTGTATTGCTTCAAAATGAATAATATTTCAAAAATATATACCGGGTTCCCAGATATTACCAGACTGGAATAACAACTTGAATTCAGAGAATGGACAACACTTAAAGCCAAGTTTTCTTATACCCATAGTCCAGTTTCTCACATATTTATCTTCTAAGCCCACCACCAGAATTAAAGCTTCTTCAAAGTACATCAACTTACGCTTTGTGAATCTCTTTCCTAAGCAAGGAATGGCAGTCGTTCCCAAAGAGGCCCAAAGTGTGTATTAAGAAGCTACTGTGTGAAACAACTGCTATTTCTTTTTCCTTCCGTGTCAACAACCTGCAGAAACAAATAGGCCTTGTAAGTTAACACATAATTAAGCTTGCAAACATTTTCAAATGAAGGGAGATGCAAAGATGGATTTTATTCCTAGAAAGATAAATGCAGTAGAAATTGTAAAAATCTATGTTACCAGAAAATGCATGGCAGGGTGCCATTTCAGAGAGAGTTCTTCTTTATAAAAGAAATTAAGACTTTGAGTTTGTATTAACAAGGTTAAAACCTAATTTTCCTGTCGGGGGGGAGGGGTGCGTGGGGGAGAATACTCACATGAAAATAAGTTAATGTAATAAGGGTCACAATTAATCCAACTCAGTAAGCCAACAATGCATTAGTACATTATATTAGTATTAAATAAAAGTCACAATGACCTAACTTTAATATTAGGGTTAAAGTTCAGTAAATAAACTACCCGAATCATGAATAAAGAGTAAATTATCATCTAAAGGTGATTCTAATTTTAATAGACACGTGCATAAGCTCTTGTGAGCGCTACTGTTTCAAGTTTTCTAACAACTGTAATGTCTGACCTGCACTCTAGTTGAAGGAAAACTGAAATGCAGATTCAATGCTATTGATCCTTTCTCAAGCCATTACATGTCCTTTTAAGGTAGTCTTCGAGGAAAAATTCTAATATAGCATACATCTTGATGTGTTGCAAACACTAGTAATACAGTCACATGTTGTGTAAAGAAAATTTCTTTTTAAAAAATGCAACACGTTATTTTCTCAAAGGGCAGGATGATTCTCAGAGTTATTTCTTCAAATTTCAGCATGATCTTTGTGATTGTAATAACACTTTCAGCCTTCTTCAAAATAATGCCCATTTTCGAAATATTTTGTCAACAATTCAAGATGTTAATGACAAAGTTTTGGTATGAATGAAAATTCCAGAAAAGAACTGAGAATCTATTTACATGTGCATCATATGTGCTGATCCTACATTTCTCAAGAGATACACTGCCAATTCATATAAAAGATTGACATGTGTTTCAAAAAGCAAACCAGTTCATAAAAGCTCTTCCACGCGCTGCAACTTCTATTCTTCTTTCTCTGGCATCTGGCTTCCACAAAAGATCTTCATTTGTTTCTATCTGCATAAGCAATGAAACAAGCTATATATATCAGCTCTCGTTATTAAGTACCAAAATACTGCAAACCCAACAATACATGCATTCTCTATAAATAATTCAAAAGCTAAGATGAAATCATAATTAATGCAGTAAAATAAGAAAACTCTGCAATTAATGCAACAAAATATAGAAAAACGCTTAAACAAAAAGATATTGAAAACTTCTTAAACAAAAAACTATCTTCAAAAAAAGAAATAAAAAGGAGAAACTAACAAGGTAATTTAAGAACACTACTGACGTATTTACCAGAGAAAAATCAATGCCAGGAAAAAGGGGTCGATACTCATCAATGTTTTTCCTCTTGTCACATGGATGTAATCCCTGGAAAGAATTAAAAAACAAATATTTCAATCTACTAACAAATTGAACGTAGTATTTTATTCAATATACAAAAATATATGAATAATGGTAAAAAAGAGAAAATAAAAATACCACCTCAGATACCATCCTCACATGAATTGATGGCTAACCAAGACTCAGAAACTATTTTGTAGCTTTTGTTAGACAAGATAGATGTAATTTAATATCCACATATCATCAAAAACAGTCATTCCTGTAGCTTTTGATACAAAAGCTGCATGTAATTTAATATTCATAAATCGTCAAAAAAACAGTCAATTTTCTTTCCTTTGACTTCTTGGTTTTTGCAAGTAGTTTTTGACTTTGACCTTTTAGGTGAAAATTTTCCTCATTTTTTTCCAATAATCCCTCGCATTTTCTAATAATTCAACGGCAACTACATTCTCAAGATCTTTATATTTTTCTAGTTGTTTAGCTAGTTTGAACTCTAATATTTTCCTGCTTTGTGATAGTGAGGATGAAAAAATGTCAAGGCATCGAGAACAAGAAACTTGTTCGTTGCAATGGCACCAGAAAATGTGTCGATTGACGGATCAAAGGGACGGATTATGAAAAGAAGAGATGTCGTGAAAACCAAGGACCACAAGATTAGTCCCCGTCAATGGCATCAAAAATGGTTGTCGCTCAAATTGTACACAAGAATGCGACAACGCTCAGGGCGGGGGTTGTCACTCTGACCCTTGCCCTCTCCATTTAAGTTGTCTCCTAAATGCAAGCTAAGGGGGGTAGTCCCTATAGATGAGATGATGAACAACTTGTTGGGAATCAACAAGTTAAGGAGACACAACTAAATGGCCTAGCAACTTGGTTCAAATTAAGAAGAAAATATGATTACTAAGCACTATTTGATTAGATTCCTTAGGATTATAAGATAGAGAACAGTGCCTTTAACAAAAATTAATTACTTGGACCATATGAATTAAATTCCAAGTCACCAGATGAACAGTTGTTGCGGGATGAAAATTCTATCCTTTATGAAATGCAGGACCTAAATCTATGTGAGATGCAAGCTCTTGGTAAATTTTGGTTAGATGGTCTATCTAAGTGAATCCTTCTTCTTAATTCTTTCGGAACTAGTCTCTAACACAAGTTGTAGAGAGAAGCCCAAAGGAAAGAGGCTATGGCCTCATTAACATACCTCCCCTGGGGTTCTAACCACCTAGGTGCCTTCATTCCTAAAAGAAATTGCCCGCAAGAGAACTGCAAGGTCACCTATGTTAACTACAAATGAGGGTCTAGAGTCCTCAAATTGTTTGAAGAAGGTGGTTCTATCTTCTTACAACCAAGCTTATGCTTGGAGGTAAATTTTTAAGAATGCACTTCTAACTTAGAATGAAGATGCAAGATGTGAGTGATTGCTTCAATGAGATTATTAAATGCACTAAGTACTTCAACAAAGTAAATTACTTGAGATCCAAATGCTTATAGTGATATTTAATACAAGAGCAATTAGATGAAGCACTTAAAGAGCAATTGAAAGACTATCTCAATGAAACAAGATAAATAATTCCAATGAAACACAATTAACAATTCCAATTACATCAAGAGCGTATTAGAACGTGTTAATGAGATCTTATTTAAGCCTTCTTGTGATGAAACAATTAGGCAAAAGAAAATTCTTATAGCATTTATCACATAGATCAGAAGTCAAAGAAGCACATTAGAGATCTCAAACACAATACTGATAAGCCCAACAAGAGATTGCTAACAATGATCTTCAAGAATGCAATAATGACAATGCAAGGATGCAAATGCAAGAACTACAATGCCAAAGAGATTAGCTAAGATATGCTATGCAAAATGCAAAGATGATGCAATATGCAAAATGCAACCAACACTTTAACAATTTGAAATGAGAGAGATCCTTCAAAGCCAATGCAATGTTGTGCAATGATGCAAGAAGAAATGCGAT
>APFE030472782.1:128716-152812 GCA_000404065.3 Pinus taeda | reverse complement strand
ATCGAGAACTTTGTTTGATTAGCCTCTTCTTTTCCTTTGGAGTAAAATATGGAGGTGTTCTTCCTGTGGACAAATAGTTGGCCAAGTCAACATACCATGGATTCACTATTGAAATTGCAAATAAATTTTCATCTGGAAAAGAATATTCAACCGGAACAACCTCACCTGGATTTTGCAGTCTAGAAAGAAAATCTGCCACCTGATTCTCCTTACCTGGTCTATCTAACACTGTGATGTTAAATTCCTGTAATAATAACAACCATCTGGTAACTCTGCCATTAGTTACTGGTTTATTCATTAACTACTTAATGGTAGAATGGTCAGAATGTACAAAAACCTCATAACCAGTTATATAATGTCAGAATTTATTCACAGCATGTATGATTGCAAGCATTTCTTTTTCATTGACTGTGTAGTTTAATTTTGCAGGTGTCAGATTTTTACTAATGAAATAGATGGCATAATGACAAGACTCCTCTTTTTGGCCTAATGAGGCACCTACTGCAGTATCAGATGCATCTGTAAAGATGTGAAATGTTAGGCTACAGTTAGGTCCTTTTAAGACTGGTGTGGTTGATAACTTTTCTTTGAGTGTTTCGAATGCTTGCTGACAATTATCATTCCAGTTGAAAGGTGCATCTCTGGCTAGAAGCTTAAACAAAGGTAAAGCTATTTTACTAAAATGTTCAATAAACCTTTTGTAATAGCTTGCATACCCAAGAAAACTTCTTACCTCTTTTTGAGTCTTCGGAATTGGCAAATTGACAATGATCTAGATTTTTGATGGATCAACTTTAATGCCTTGAGAAGAAATACAGTGTCCTAATACTATCCCTTCATTTAACATCATAAAATACTTTTCATTGCTCAGTTAGCTTCAATACATCTCTTCAAAACTTTTTCAAGATTCTCTAATGCATGCTCAAATGAATTACCAAACACCGAAAAATCATCCATGTAAACTTCAACACAATCATGAACTAAATCAGCAAAAATAGCTAATACAGCTCTCTGAAATAGCTAGAGCATTGCAAAGTCCAAATGGTAAAACATTATAGGCATAAGTGCCCCAGGGACAAGTAAAAGTGGTTTTGTCCTGGTCCTCTAAGGCTATCCTGATCTGCTTATAGCCACTAAAACCATCAAGAAAAAATAATGATGATTTCCCAGCTAATGTGTCTAGAACTTGGTCAATAAATGGTAGTGGGAAATAATCTTTGAGGGTTGCTTTGTTCAATTGTCTATAATCAACACAAATCCTCCACTTGCCATTTTTCTTGGGCACTACTACCAATGGGGATACCCACTCATTGTCAGAGATAGGATAGATAAAATTGACTTTCAACAGTTTTTTTAATTCATCTCTAACAATATCCTGAAGCATGGGATTCATTCATCTCTGTGGTTGCCTCACTGGTTTGATATTACTATCCGTATAAATGTGGTGAGTGCATGTTTCAGGGTGAATTCCGTGCATATCAGTGTAGTCCCAAGCAAATGCTTTCTGGTATTTTCTCAATAATTGTATCAATTTTTCCTCCTAAGATGAGTCTAGGTGAGTGCCAATATTCAAAGTTTTTCCTGGACTAATCTCTATGGTCTTGCTCTGTGTGTTTGTGATAGATTGAATAGGAAAAATGTTCTGAAATGTTGTTTGCAAGGAATGAATGGTGCATGTTTCCTGAAAATTTTGTGCCAAAAGTTCATCTGCAGCATGGTATTCGTCATTTCTCAATTCTTCCGAAATATCAGGTTGAGAAAGGAACAATTCTACCAAATCATCATTATTTTGTTCTTGAAAATCATAGATTTGGTTGATGCTGAAAACAGATTGAGATTGAACTTCTGCCTTATTATTGTATTTATCATCAAGCCATAAATTGTGTGCTACTACTGGTGATTGTGCTGATGGGTAAAGAGTGAGTTGTTTTCTTTCAGTTCCTCGTGAAATGATCATATTACCCGATCTACATCCTATGAATGCATCAGCAGTTGATAACCATGGTCTACCAAGGATGATAGGGTGTCCTCCTAAATTGGATTTTGGCTGAAGAAATAAAAAGTCCACTGGATACTCCCAAGAGTCCAGTGAAACAATTATGTCCTCCAAAATCCCTTCAGGAATCACTTTAGACCTATCAGCGAGTTCTAGAATAATTGTTGTGTGCTGCAAGTTTGTGAGCGCAGTGTTTTCATTGTTTCAAGAGTCATCACATTTATTGTGGCCCCAAGGTCAATTAAGGTGTTTGGAATATGTATGTTGTTAATGATTGTAGTGACTCTGGGAATACCAGGATCAACATACTTTTCCATTGAAATGGTGTTTGTCATAAGGCTAGCTAAATGTCCAATAACATGAATAGTTTGTGGATCAACTCTTTTCCTAGTAGGCTTCTTGAGGCACAGTTCTTTGATGGCTTTAATATATATGGGAATGTCTTTTATGGCTTGTAGTAGTGGAATTTTTATATAGACATTCTTTAGCTCATCTAAAACATCAAAGTGTGGTATAGACATGGGAAGTTTTGTTTGGACCAATCTATCTGGAAAAGGTGGTGGATGCAACAGTTGCATTTCTTTATTTTTGATGTCATCATTTTGTTTCCTTTGAGTTGGAGTTTCATTTTCATTTTCTTCATTTTCTTCTTGTTTATCAGCTATTGGAGATTCTTTTTGAGGTACCTTACCAAACCTTAAATTGATATTTTCCAAAGGTAATGTGGGATATGATGGTCCCTCATATACATTATAAGCTGGTCTCTCTGCTCTGTTATTTGGATTTGGTACAGGTTGAGCAGGAATTTGAGTAGGTCTAGGAGGTTTTTGGTTAGATGGAAGTTGTAATTGTGGTGGATTTATTGGTGGAGGAGAAGGCAATGCTTATTGAGTGGGTTGGGGTTGATAAACAACTTGCTGCTGAGGATATTGCTGATATGTTTGAGGATATTACATATGTGGCTAATGATACTGTGGATATGGCTGCGAATATGGTTGGTATGGTTGAGGATATGGTTGATATTGTTGAGAGTATTGCTGAGATGGTCTCCATTGTTGTTGTGGGTAATTTTGGTGCTGCCATGGCATGGGTACATTCCATGAATTCTGAGCATACATCTGATCTTATGCAGGAAATTGCAAATTTTGGTTTGGAAACATACCTTGAGGTGGAGGTCTTGGTTGCCATGGTCTCTTTGCACCCATGAAATACACATTCTCCATACTTGTGTTAGCTGCCACATTACAATTCTGCAAAATATTGACTTTAGAGCAATGAAATATATCATGATATTTAGTACAAAAGGCACAAACTTGAATGTTTTCTAATGGGCAATCTTTTAAGGCATGTTTCTTCCGACATTTTGGACAAAAGACAGCCATTACTTGATCTTCCTCTTCTTGTCTTTTCTTAGCTTTGAGATTGTCAATTTGAGTTCCTAAGGTACTTAATAGATCTGTTTTGAATTCTTCTAACAAATTTCCTATTTCAGTTCTTGTGACACTTGCTGAAGCAAATTTTGTGGCTTTGGATGATATGGCTCTTTTTCCAATTTTGGCTTTGCTCCTAGAATACCTTTCACATGAATCAGCAATTTCTTCGAAAGGTAAGGTGGAAATATGACCTTTGCCCATCAAATTAAGATCGTCTAAGTATTCCTATCGAATGCCCTTCAAATATATTTTTCGAATGAAATCAAGAGTCATGGATCGATGTTTTGATTTTTGTAAATTGTAAGCACATCGTTCCAAGTACTCCTCTAAATTTTCATCCTCTTGTTGATTCATCCTAAAGATATCGTCTTTATAATCTTTCGATCTACAATAAGGTTGGTATTTCTTTAGGAATATTCTTCTCATGCCATCCCAATCAGTTATTGCATGTTCACCAAGTCCCATGAACCATCTTAGTGCTGATGCTTTTAATGTTGCTGGGAAAAGTCTAAGCCTATGGGCATCATCTGTGTAACCATATGTTCGACATACAATGTCAAACTCAAACAAGAATGAATCTGGATCTTCTGAAGCCATGCCATAAAAGTTTGGTAACACAGATGTTTTTCATTTTTATTTCCTCATCATGATTGTCCTCTAGTTCTTGAATAGGAAATTTAAAGGTTGACTCTTCCTCCTCTCTTTGATCTTGTTGTTGTTCAGGAGTGGGTCTTCTTGCTGATCCTCCTCCTTCCTCAGCCATTTTGATAGATTTCTCTGGTGATTTAATTTCTTGTTCAGTGTCACTTGTTCCAAAGAGAAGTTGTTCTAGAGATTGTTGAGTTATTTTTATACTTTCTCTTTTTGTAGAGGATTCAGGAAGATGTTTCTTCTGTGATTCGTGTGCCAATAGGATTTGTCTCTCAATAAGTGTAAGTCTTTGCCCTGATTTGTGTTTATCCTCTAATTTTTGTATGGTGACTTTCTCAGCTGGTGTTGTGTGTTCAATTTTCCCTAAAGGGTCTGCTCCTAGTGGTAGGTTAGTTTTTGGATGGGGGGTTTTTATGAATCTACCTTTATTATCTCTAGATCTAGGCATAAGTAAACATGACTTCTAAAATGACAATTAAAATCAAATCTATGTTTTGTTTTTGTTTTTTTTTTGTTTATTTTAAAGTTTTTATTTCTGTTTTGTTTTTTTTTTATAAATCCTCTAACTGCGCCTCCCTGGTGATGGTGCCAAAATGTAGTGGTTAATCTAGGGTGCTAGATTAGACTAGATTTAATATCAACCAAGGTAGGAAAACTTAGAGGCACGTGTCTAAAGTCTATAGACCTAAAAGGATCTCATCTACCTAACTAAGTGTCTACTGTGATAGGCTACAACACTCCTTTACAGGAGATTGAAATATGTTTCCTCTCACACCTTAACACTCAGATCATCTAATTTAATTAACTGTTCTAAAGAAACAACATGTTACTAGTATGAGTTTTCAACCCTCTAACAAGGATATCATTCACAAAAGCTCTTTCCATCTAACACACTAAGCATTCATGAAAACCAAAAACTCTTTTAAGCACATTAAAACTCAGATGCATGAAAACAGAGTCCACATAGATACTTCGAAATTCAATGGTCGATCAAATCTTTTACAAGATCCTATTCAATAATCTAGCAATCAAATTCTCAAGATATCACCATGAATAATACTTGCAAGAACTTCTAATTGAATCAATAAACTCACAGGCAAGAAAATAACATCAAACGCTATTCAACACTATTTAGATTTGAAAACGCTATGGAAATGAAAATAAAAGTATACCAATCTCCACGTAGGGCCCATCCACTCTTCAATGGCACACTTAGGAAACTTCAAGTGATGAAAACGTTAACGCATAAGCACTGTAATGATGAAACGATGCCTGTAATTAAGTTCTGGAAATCAAATTACATGCAAGAGCAATGTTCTGGAAACAATAGACAAGAACAACCACGTTCTTGAAAACAATATGCAGTCTTTTTAATCTGCTTGTCTCCTATCCTTCGTTCACTAACTTTCCCTTCTAGTCTATAATCGAATGTACATACATTATCATGCAAATATTTCTTCTTTTACAAAAAAATTGATTTTTGTCTTTTCTAATCTTAACTGATTTCACAAAACAAAACGAAATCAATTTAGGTAACTCGGGTTTGTGACCAAAAAGGCTGGGTTTGACCAGCATTGACCATGTATCCAGGAGCTTTAGATTCGCTGTTGAATAGATCTTTGACCATGTATGTACATCCTAGATCACGTTCATATCCTTTGTTTTGATTTTCCTGCCATGCCACGTGTCACATCATAAACCAATTACAGGAAGTCATGACATCCTGTAGTTTTGTTGAAAATTTCTAATTTTTAACATAAAAATTCACAAATTAAATTTAATGTAAAATAATAACTATAATACTTTGATTAGTCAATTTCAATGGACTATGAGGGGTTTATGGGAGAAAATGATAGAAAAATGATGGATTTCTAGAAGAAAAGGATGGTAATGAAATGTTACGAACACATCTTTTATTATCATTGTGAAGGAGAAATTATAGTTTAAGATAGGTTGTTGGAGCACCTTATTGCTATTTGTGTTTACAATCTGTATGTTTTCCTTTGACGTATGTTTAAAATATACTTGAATGGTTTTTAATCCTAACTGATATAATTTTTTCGTCATCCCATTTATCACTCTGCTTTAAAGATTTAGTAGGGACAGTTAGCTTGCCTTGCAAATTCTCTATAAGATTGATGCTACCAACCAGCCCGTGACTGCATAGCACAATGGGAAATATTAAAAAAATGACCTTTTCCCCAACCAAATGAAGAAATAAACAAACAAATCTTTTATTCTTAATATATAGCCTAAATCATTATAGCGCTAAAAACAATGTTAAATCATAATTACGTAGAGAGAGCCCTCTATGACTCTAGGAAGGCTAGTTCCTAGACTCGTAAGTGGTTTGATGTATCTTTTGTGACTTTTGTCTTGCCAATCTTCAAAATCACATAATGATAATGTAGTGGTGACCATATTGGAGAACATTGAAAAAATATCCTTTCATTCGAATTTAGAGTACCCAGTTAAATAACTTTGTATGATATTATAATTCCTAAGATTGGTTTATCTTTTGTTTTTTAATATTAAATTTGTATGTGTGTTAAAATAATATATACTAGATCCCATCTAGATCCCAACCCTCCTACCATAGTAGATAATCCTGAAAAGAAACTACAGAAAACTCCTAGAACTGAGAGTTAGACAAGTAGTAGATTTCTTCACAGAGCCAACTCACTCCTTGAAAAATTTATCACCTTCCAAGATATCTATTTTGATTTATACTTTGAACAAGGTGTATTCAGGACTAAGTCAGAGAATTAGAAATACCATATCATATTTGATCCATCAATCTTACCTAAGAGCCCAATAAGATAACTTTTCTCACAGACTGAATCATATATTTAACTCTTACAACATTTTGATACACTCCAAGATCTATTGACATACCTCACCTCAGAAATTGATGATGCTTACCTTCAACAGTTAGTAGAATTAAGTTCTTTAAACCTTGTAGCTTTGTCCTTCACATCTCCACCTACATATATTCAGTCACGAAGTGCTACTGCCTCCATAATTCCCACCCCTTCTTTCATCCTTCAACATAAGATTGCTCAGATTCCCATATTCTCATTCCCCCCTAGCACTAGTCCTACTTCATCCATTGTTCAACCTACTACATCCATTTTTCAACTTCCTTCATCCATTGTTCAACTTCCTTCAAGTGGCCCTCCACCACCACCACCAATCATGGCTGCCAGGCACTTGCACCATTGGCCAACATGCCACAAGACTATCAATCCAAAATTGTATTATTTGATGGGACAGGTCCTTTAACAGCCTGACAACATGTGTACAAAATCAATCACTGTTTTGACATACAAGAGGTAGATGATGAAATTATTAAGCTCAGAATGTTCGCTCAAAGTTTAGGAGGAGAAGTCAGAAAGTGGTTCAAATATTTGCTTGCAAATAGTATAACTAATCTCCCTGCATTCACCAAAATTTTCTAAATAATTTTCTAAATAGATGGGAAGTCAAGAAGAACCCTTTAAAAATTCTATCACAATATGAAAATATTAAAAGGGAGGTAGGTGAAAGTGTACAATATTATTCAGCTAGATTCAACAATACCTATAATGCAATACCTGTAAATCTCAAACCACCCTAGGATTTAGCCTTGATAAAGTTCCCAGATGGTTTTGATGCATATATGTCGTATCGTTTTAGGGGAAGAAATCCTCCAAAATTAGAAGCAATGCAAATAGACACTATGAGTGTAGAGGCCAATTCACAAGCTAAAAGAGCTAGGATGAGAATTGGAAGACAAGTGACTTTTAAGGAAGAAGCTTCAACTTCTGCTGTAGAAGCCAATATTGATTCCTTAGTAAGGACTATGGAAAGGATGATGGAGAGAATCAATATAAATGATAGGAATGTTCCTAGGGAAAATACACCTACCCAATAAAACCGAAATCCAAACCCTAGGAGAAACAATCCATAAATTAGATAAAGAGATCAAAGAGGGCTAGATCAACAAATTAGGTCACCATTTCAAGAAAATTATGTTGATGATACAAGTGTAGTTGAAGAAGAGGAGAATTAGATAAATTTATTGGGAACTAATGAAGATGATTCTATTTTTCTTACACCAGAAGAACAAGAACTATTTTTCTTGACTCAAACAGAACTGGAATCTGAAGAATCTGACGATTATAAAGACGGTTTTGAAAATGCTATACTAGAATTCCATAGAGAATATAAACTTAGGAGAAATAAAAACAATGATACCTCAAACAGAAATGATATACATAATTATGTTAAGAAAATTTTAGAATCTAATCCTAAGAAAGCAACTGAAAGCTCAAAGAGAAATGACAACAACTCAAAAAAGAGAAATGACAACAACTCAAAAAAGAGAAATATAGAAAATGTTATCAAGAAAAAAATTGATGTCTCAACAAAAACTATCCAAACTAAAATACCTACTACAAGTAAACAAGCTGAACTTGTAACAAAGACCACAGCTGACAAAACAGATTTCCCAAATTTGCTAAAAAGTAAAGCACCCTTCAGTATTGAGAATGAAATTGCAAAACTGAAGATCTACATCCCCCTTATGAAATTTGTGTACAATAATATTTATAGGTCTCAAGTCCTAAAGCGCTCAATGTAGGAGAGAACATATATACATTTAATTTAAATGATGACCAGCCTGAACTCTTGTTTGGATGAGAAGTGGATGGCAAGCCTCAAGAAGGGGGCATTCTTCCATTTTATGTTAGTCTTAATAGTCATGATAAGATTCTTCTTAATGCCATGTTGGATTTAGGTGCATCATATAATCTCATGCCAAATAGTGTTATGGAAAAACTTGGACAGGAAGTTACTAGACCATACAAATATCTCTATTCTTTTGACTCTAGCAAGGTTAGATGTCTAGGTCTAATTAAGGGCCTTTGTGTCATACTAGCCGAGATAATAACCAAAACTTTAGTAATGGATATTGTGGTGGGAGATATTCCTCCCAAGTATGGTATGTTATTATCAAGGTCTTGGGGGGCTAAGTTGCAGGAAACACTTGAAATGGATATGACATATGAACCAATACTAGTATTTGGTCAATCAAGGAAACCACATAGAGCAATGTTAATGAAGTACATGGTGAGTAGTCAAGAAAGACCAGAAAATTATCTCCTCTACTCAGTTCACATTGACATTGATTCATTTATTCTATGTAATGACAATGATGGAGACATAGATACGTAGGTAAAATAGACAGAAAATGAATTCAATGAAAATCATGATACTCAAGTTCCTATTATACAACAAAAAACTGAAATAGAACCTCTTTAGAATATGACTTTTGATGGCTCATGTGGTAAAATAGGATCAAGGGCAAGAATATGGTTATATAATCCAAAAACTAATCAGTCTCAAGGTTACTCTTATAAACTGAATTTTATCTGTACAAACAATATAGCAGAATATGAGGCATTATTATTAGGCTTGAAGTTGCTTAGAAAGATAGGTGCTAAAAGGATTTTTGTCCACAGAGAGTTTGACCTTACCATTAGACAAATTAAAGGACAATGCTTGGCTAAACACACTAGATTGAGAGAATATCAAAATTTCGTAATTGATTTCCTAAAAACATTTGAAGAGTATCAGCTTCCTATTATCCCTAGGCTCCAGAATACTCTGGCCAATGGACTAGGTTTTTCAGCCAGGACCTGCAAATTACCTCATCCAAACAAACAATACACAGTTGAAGTAAAACATCATCTTGCATTGCCTAATAACATGAGATACGGGCAAGTTTTTGGGAATGACAAAAAAATTGAAAGCTTTTTGCAATTGAAAGATGAATTTGAAGATTGCAACATAGATTTGGAAAGTGAAATGGACAATCACACTATTGTATGTAGTGATTTGGATCAAATTGCTACTGATTTAAATCAAACTATTGTTTATGAGGAGGAATTTCCTGTAAATAAAACTATATAAAAAAATGAAATACATAAAGATCCAGAAAAAGAAGAATTCAAAGTATTGCAACTCAAATATAATGTTCTTCCTAGAGGACTTGCTCCTTTAGATGAACTATTTGATTTTAATGATGTTGCTAGAAAACCAAAAAAGGAACCAACAGGAACAAACATATAGGAATGCAACATAGGCAGTGAACAAAACCCCGAAATCATAAAACTGTCAAAATCACTACCTCTCATGGCTAAAAGAAAATGTATAGCTATATTCAAAGAATTCATAGATGTATTTGCATGGAGTTATGAAGATTTAAGAGCCTATGGTACTAGAATTATACAACACAAGATTCCAATCAAAGAAGATCAAAATCCCTTCAAATAGAAATTATGCATGATAAACCTTGTTCTAATGCTTGTGGTAGAAAAAGAAATTAAAAGGGTGTATGGAGCTAAGAAAATAGTCCTAATTAGATATTGTAAATGGGTATCCAACATTGTGCCTACTAGAAAGAAAAGTGGTGAAATAAGGCTATGCATTGACTTTAGAAATTTAAACAAGGTTTCTGTTAAGGACAACTATCCCTTACCGAAAATGGCTCACATATTGCAGAGAGTAGTACTAGGTTCTAGTAGGATCTCCTTGTTAGATGGTTTCTCAAGATACAATCAAGTTCTAGTACATCCTGATGATCAAGATAAAACTGCTTTGACTACCCCTTGGGGAACTTTCATGTATGTTAAAATTCCTTTTGGATTAATGAATGCAGGTGCTACTTTTAAGAGAGAAATGGGCATTTCCTTTCTAAAAGAGATTAGGTATTTCATTGTGATTTATCTCGATGAAATCACAGTGTTTTCAAAAATTGAGAAAGAACATTTAGCACATCTAAGAAAAGTATTTGAAAAGTGCAGAAAGTTTGGTTTTTCACTCAATCCTAAGAAATCATTGTTTGGTTTTGAAGAAGGAAATCTTATAGGCCATATCATCTCTAAATATGGAATAAGGATTGACCCAAGTATGGTTTAAGGCATCCTTAAAATTAGTCATCCAAGAAACATGAAAGAACTTCAATCTTTTATTGGAAAAATCATTTTTTTAAGAAGATTCATACCAAATCTGGCTGAATTACTCAGGAATATAATGAACATGCTATAAAAGGACACAAAATCAAATGGAATATGGAAGACCAACAATCATTTGACTAGTCAAACATGCTTTAACACAAGCTCTAGTTTTAATTAGCCTGGATTTCACTAAGGATTTCATAATATTTTCTTTTGCATCTGAACATACTATCATTATTGAGTTATTGCAGAAAAACAATAATGGACATGAACAACCAATAGAATTCTTTAGCAAAGCTCTGAGATATGCTTCTTTGAAGTACAATATCATGGAAAAACAAGCATTTTCTTTAGTTAAATCAATCATAGACTTTAGTGTTTATGTTTTACATTCTCATATAAATGCTTTTGTGCCCAATGTAGTGGTCAAAGGTATTGTTACTCAAAATGGACCAGATGGGAAGAGAGGCAAATGGATAGTTGTGATATTGGAATATGATATAGAAATCAAGCCCACCAAGTTGATCAAAGGACAGGGATTAGCCAAATTGATGGGTGAATCAAATTTCATTTCTTTAGACATCAACATGGTGTTTGGTTTGGATGATCTTGAGGAACTGACGACTCCACCAATAGATGAGGCATATTTAAATTCTTCCTGTTATGCAGACCTGTAATATGTTCTTTTAAATTTAAATGGTCCTCATGGATTATCCAAAACCAAAGCTAGATTTCTGAAATTAAAAGTTGTAAAATTTTGTATTGTTGATGGTATATTGTATTGGAAAGATGCTGGAGGTTTTTGACTCATATGTTTGTTAAAGGATGGTTTTGACAAAGTTATGTTGGAATTTCATGAAGGTGACTGTGGAGGCCATCTTTATTGGAAGACTACTGCTAATAAAATCCTTTGAGCTAGTTATTATTGGCATACATTATTCCCAGACATCCATAAGATGGTAATTGCTTGCCACAAGTGTCAAGTCTTTGAAGGAAAGAGAAAATTACTACCTCTGCCTTTGAAACCCATATCTATTGAAAGCCCTTTCCAAAAGTGGGCATTGGATATCATTGGTGAAATTCATCCTTCATCCTCTACCCAAAATAAATTGATCCTAACTGCCACAGATTACTTCACCAAATGGATAGAAGCCACTTCTTCAAGAGATGCTACTGATTCTGTCATAATAAAGTTCCTTGAAACCAATATCCTGTCTAGATTTGGTTGTCCTAGGAAACTAATCATTGATAATGTTGCAGCTTTCAAGTCAAAAAAGATGGTGGATTTTTGTCACAAATATCATATCTCTTTGCGACATTCAATAGCTTATTACCCTGAAGGTAATGGGTTGGCTGAATTTTCCAATAAAAGTTTGGCAAACATTATTAAGAAGATATTGGAGGGAAATAAGAAGTCATGGCATAACAAATTGATCTATGCATTATTGGCTGACAGATTGACTATAAAGAGATCAATTGGCATGTCCCCATTTTAGTTGGTTTATGGTATAGATGCAATATTTCCTTCTTCCATGGGAGTACCAGTTGTGAAGATCATCCAGGAGATAAAAAAGTGATGTCAATGGTATACAAAGGAGGATATATCAGACTATTCAATTACAAAAATCTAGAGAAGTATACCATAGAATTGAAGTTGTCCAAGAAAATATAAAGAAAATTTTTGACAAGAGAACCAAGGCTGATGATTTCAAAATAGGAGACAATGTGTTAAAGTGGGACTGAAGAAGAGAAGACAAAGGAAAACATTGCAAATTTGAGAATCTTTAGAAGGGTCTGTATATCATTTTAGCTTTCAAAGGAAATAATGCATTTTCTCTCAAAGAATTAGATTGAACCGAATTATCAGGAGGTCTTGTCAATGGGAGGATGCTGAAACATTATTTTTCATAAGATCAGAGACTTCCCAAATCCATTGGAAATATCAAAGTTTTTAGGTTTAGTTGGCTAGTTCATTTAAGAAGAGAAATCATATTGAATACAAAATAGATTTGAAAGACTCAAGGCTACTAGTCATGTGTTCTTTGACACTTCAAGCTGAGAAGTGCCATCCCCAGCTAGAGCCACTATTAGGGTCCTGTAATCTATAGGATCTCAAGGTGATTAAGCATTTCAACGTTTGTAGGTTTCAAATTGTTCATAAGATGTCAATTTTCATTTGATTTCATTAAAAAGAAAAAAGAAAAAAAGAGAAAATAAATGAAAAGAGGATATATAAAAAGAAGAAAAAGAAAAAAAAAGAGAAAATAAAAATCCCAAAAAGTTGTTCAAATCATACAGTCTAAGCATGATTGAACAAATTTCAATTTACATTGATAGGTTATAAAATAAAGATATGCCAAACAACTTAATCTTAAAAAATCAGTAGCTAGGTAGAAAATAAAATTGGTTCACCTATTTAATCTCGACCAAGAGGAGAAATAAGTGATATATTAGGTTAGGTTTTGAAAGAAAAAAGAGATGAATAAAATGAGGAAAGGGTCTGCAAGTCTAAGTGCACAGTGAAAATGGAAAAGAACAAAAATGTTAGGCTATAGAAGAAGGGTAGGTAGATTGAGAATAGAAAGACATATGCTAATGTTGTCCTAAGGTTGGAGAGGAAAATCAAAAGAGAAACCAAAGAAGGGGCATTATATTAATTTGATATCATTATTCCCCTAAACTTTAAATTACCCCCTTATACCTATAGTCCATCCCTCATTTATTACCTAACCCCACCAAACACTCACCCATTTCATCGTGCTTAATCCACCCACCAGCTATCACTTCATCCCTGCTCACTCCGCCCGATTGAACAACCCATGTCCTCTTTCGGCCCTCCCTCACCCTCTGAAGGTTAATCCCAGAGGGGGGTATAAACCTTATTGTTTCTGCTCCCCTACATGTTACGTCCTCGTAAGTTCGCACCCCCTCTCTGATACCACCTTTTGCTCCCTGGCCCCCTGAAAAGCTGTATCCGATACCATAAACTACTCACCCATTCCATGTTGGAAAACCCACCACCTCACTGCACCAAGCTGTCCCATCTAGCCAATCACTTCCATTCCCACTGTTGGGAAATAATTGGGTTGGTGCATTAGCCAATGGACTCGCGCCAAATTAGGCCAATCCAATGACATTATGAAAAATCATAAAACCACCATTTTACACCGATTTCGAATGTTAACTATTATTGTGCACTTGCAGACATTTTTTCATTCCATCTAGACATTACCAAGAATGCACAGTGAAGCCAAAGCACAGTTGTATAGTACAAAACTACTCATTTTCTTGCAAATATCAACATTTCCTACTCTTGAATCCCATTTCTGTTTAAATCCGTTATCTTTCTCCCTCACTTAAATCACACTTCCTTTATCCCTTTCTGTTACAGATTTACCACAAGGCAATTTTTAGAGGAAAGATGCAGAGAAAAGAGAACATTAATAGCACCAAAGAAGAAAGAAACAGAAGTATTCAACCAAATGGTGCACCCACCCCTGGATTTAGATCACTTACCGCTGGCCAACAGAGATTACAAGATCCATGAAACCCTCTTAGAATTTGATCTGTTTAATATATATTGCTGGTGGGAGGACAAATTCATGGAGGAAATGGATGACATGGGTCTTTGGGAAACCAACCTTCCCTTCTATATCTTCCCTAAAAAACATGGTTGCCCAGAATTGATCAGGAAGTGTCATTCATGTTACAATCCATAGCAAAGAGCAGTAATGGCCCCAACATGACATATTTTATTCATAATTGATGCTCAATCCATCATGTAGATGATGCAAGCCTTGGTTATTGAAGGAGTTGTCCCTTTTTCACATGAATTTCTGATTAAAATGTACCAAAAGCTTGATTTCTCCAAGAGAGCTAAGACATTAGAACTTTTCATGGATGAGAACACACCTATTCCAAGCAAAAATCCTCCTTATTCGTGCTCTATTTTCCATGACATAACTAGACATATTGCCATAGTTATTTCCTATTTACTTGGCTATTATTTTGACCAATGGATTGATGAAGCTATTATAGCTTTCCTATCTATCCTCTCAACTGAATCCAAACCTTCTATCCTTTTCAACTTCAACCGTTTTCTAGTAGATGCAATCCATGAACAGTTGGTCAATTTCTTCACAGATGAAGGTTTTCGTTACTCCTCACTGTTGGTTTGCATGTTTTTGTATTTTCAAGCATACAGGTTCCAGTTTCCATTAACCAAAATTCATGAGGAAGGTGAACCTCAATTTGTAATATTTTGGATAACATTGGTAATGAAAGATCAAAAGGATTTCAGATACAAGACATTTGTGGAAATGTTGGTCCACCTAGCAATGAGCCTCCTCAGTGGGATAGCAGAACCAAGGATAAATGAAGATATAAAGAGAATTATGCAACTCGCTGATCAAACCAGAACTGGTGATTGGTACTTGTACCAAAACTACACTGAAATAAGATTGTATGTTTATGTGTTAGCCCCCTACAAGCCGCAAAATTTCCTTCCCAGGAGGATCTTTGCATTGGAGTACATCAGATAGATAATTAGTGCATATGAGATGCATTTTGTATCAACGAAGAAGAAATCCCAATTCAGGATCAAGTCCCAAATTGGTCCCTTCATTTGCAATAGTAGAGTTTTCGGAGAGGAAGCAAGCAAAAGATTAAGGGAGATGAATTTTTCTCATAGCTTCACATGGTCTTATGACCATGGGGCATTATTTCTAAGAAAAGGGTGGAAAACAAGTCCACTGCCTACATCCACACTCAAAGGCCCAGAATCGAGAAATATATGAATCAGATAGAATGGATGACTAATACATTACAGGAGGCTGAGAAGCAAGCAATATCCTCTTCTGATGCACAAACTCCAAGGCAATAGGAGAAGCAAAGTACTGAAGAAAGGACTAAGAAAGGAAAATAACAAGAGCAAGGGATAATAGGGAAGACGTCCATAGAAGATTAGTCACAAGAAACTGATATTTCCATGAAATAATTCATGTAGAAGTACAAGAAGAAGCCTAGGAAACATATAGACATAGATAGAGGATCACGACAGTAGACGGTGATCAACATAATTGATATTCGAGATTCCTCCTCAACTGGAGGACAATCATTTCCTTCTACTTCGATTTCAGAAAGAAAACAATCTCTTCAAGTGTCCTCATCTTCAAAGATGACTAAAGAGAAAGAAGAGAAAGTTTTAGATACCTTCAGAGAAATCAAAATCAAAAACGAAATACTAAAGAAGAGCAACTATTTTCACTTTTGGAAGCATAGTGAAATTGCATAAGGTAGACTTCTGTTTGCCTTTGACTCAGAGAAGGGCAAAATGCATATGGCATTTTTGGAGGCACAAACATCAGAGCCAAAAACTCCATTAGACTACATGCAGACTTCCTTTGAGTGTGATGTCATGAATGTACACCCAATAGATCAACTGGAGATGGACAAGAAAATATGGGGAATGATTTCATCTACTTTAACTAGCACATCCATGAATTTATTCAAAATGCAGGTGGCCCTATCAAATGCTCAGTCCTAATTGAATATTGAGAGAATTTAATTATTGTCAAAGGACAACATGATCAAGTCCTTGGAACACTTAGTAATAAAAATTGGATATGATCCCTTAGATACAAAAGCAGCGGAAGAAGTAATAAAGAAGAAAGAGTTAGATTGCAGCTCTCAAGAAGTAGCTCAAGCTGCCTACTACACATGACCCACTGACCAATGAAATAGAGGAGACAGAGAGCATAAAGGCTGGCATGATGAAACTAATAGTGGAGAAGTCCATCCAAATTAAACAGATGGAGACAAATATGGAAAATATGGTGCGAGAGAAAGAAAAGGTAGCAAAGATAGCTAGCACAATAGTGGAGGATTTTTCCTCTAACAGCCCTACCCATGACTACTCCAACAGTTGCAACCACAAGAGTAGGAAGCAATGTAGAATAGTTGGCAAGATCTATGGAAGGAATGAATCTGAAGAATGAAGAAATCAAAAGGATGGAATCCAAAGTTGGTGTGCTACAAGATCATAGGAAAAGAGAAAAAAACCATCACTTGGTAGAGATGAAGAGAGCAAAGGCATTGATATAGAAGATTCAAAAATTAGAAAAAGAATCCCCCATTGGAAATACACTAGGGAGGGTTAAGGAGATCATTTCGCACATAGTGATAGATCGTATGAATGAAATTTGGCCTAGCATCCAAATTATTTTTTAACAAAAAAGTTAGTAGATAAAGTCAAAGAATCCATTTCAGCCACCAATACAAAGTTGGGAGATATGCCAACAACAAACTGAATTATCAAGTTTTTGAATGCAAGAAACAAATATGAGCTGGAAGAATTGGGAGTAGAAGATAGGAAAGAGACCATACTACAAGTCAAAAAGGTGCTGACAAATAAAAGCTTAAATGTGTAGCTTCAATAAAAATGCCAATTTCTAGAGCTCACAGTCAACCAGTTTTTTAACCGAATACAACCTCCACATCGAAAAGGCCTCCCCTCTCTATTTGTTATAAACGAAAAAATCATGGAGAGAGGGGATTATGTCAAGAAATTAGATAGCATAGCAACATATGCTGCAAATCTATCCGATATCAAAGGTAGCATAACATGAAAGGCTTTACTAGAAGCAATCATCAATCAAATTTACATTGAACATGAGTTGAAGCATGTGTTTTTTGTCGAGCCATCATTTTCCAAATACAGTGATGTTGATGAGGTTTATCGAAGATTAATCAAGATCAATATCCTAGAGGGGGAAGCATGGTGACTTATATGACTACTTGGAAGAATGAGACAAGGATGACTAGAGTGACCATGGAGGCATGAGTTAGCACTAGCCACATCAGAAGAACCAGTCCAGTCAAATTAATACTTCACACAACAACATCCTAGAAAGGAGGGACACCTATCCCAATTTTCTCACCTTGGCCACTCCTTGGCTACATTAGTTATTTTTTCCTTCATTGTAATAAATAATAGATTGCCAAGTGTACAAGGAAAATCATTGTAGTTTTTTGTTTAAATACTCCATGCACTAGGAGAATTAGGGGTTGGACCCTAGTAATTAGAATGATTTTTCTAGTTGGAGCATTGTAATTTTAAGATGGAGCATCAATAAAAAGGACAGTTTACAGGATAGTTGATCTATTTTGACTTGGTTATGTTTTTCCTTCTATGTTTAATTTATTTTTGTTTATCCATGCATGCATCTTTCCCTCTTCTTGTGAAGCAGAAATTATAGTTTAAGATATGTTGTTGGAGAACCTTACTTCTATCTGTGTTTACAATCTGTATGTTTTCCTATGAAGTATGATTAAAAAATACTTGAATGCTTTTTAATCCTAACTGATACCATTTTTTTGTCATCCCATTTATCACTATGCTTTAAAGATTTAGTAGGGATAGCTAGCTTGCCCTGCAAAGGCTTTATAAGGCTGATGCTACTAACCAGCCTGTGACTCCATAGTCTAATGGAAAATATTAAAAAAAACTACCTTTTCCCCAACCAAATGAACAAACAAGCAAACAAATCTTTTATTCTTAATATCTAGCCTAAAACATTATAGCACTAGAAACAAAGTTAAATCATAATTACATAGAGAGAGCCCTCTCTGAATCCAGCAAGGCTAGGTCCTAGACTCATAAGTGGTTTGATGTATATTTTCTTACCTTTGTCTTGCCAATCTTCAAAATCACAGAATGATAACAGTACCATGTAATAACATATAGATTAAATTGATTTTAATACCTAGGTTATGTAATTTTGTTTATGTTCATGGTGATTTAATGCATTAATAACTTGATGCATGGATCGATTGAATTTGTTTGATTAATTAACGTTATATGTAAACCATAGCATTCCTCAGCTTGTGGTGGAATTGAGGTTGAACTATGTTTGTGGGCCCATAACTCACATGTCCAAGACCGAGACCAATCCAAAAACTTGAAAATGATAGACACCTAGTTTCCTTTCTATTAAGTGGTATCATAGAACAAAAGATTTTTGCATGTAGTTTAGAGGAGGAGTGGAAGAAGGTACAAATGATTAAATATTTGTTAAGAGATGGTGGGTTGGAAATAAATATGATGGATGTGATAGGTGTGGGGTCTAAAGGGAATCAATGGATAAAGCTGGTGAATAACATTGGGGTTTAGAAAATTATGGTTAATTAAAACCATTGGTCACATGGACATTATCCAATGCTTTAAGCTTAGGATAAAAATCCTATCATAATCCAATTTTTTTTCATTTCTCTACCTACCCTTAAATATCCTAACATTTTTTTACAGTCTTAGTCACATGAGTGCATCTAGACTAGCAACTCAACATTTTCCCTTTAATGATTAATATACTTCTATCCCTTATTGCTTCCATTGGCTCAAATTAAACTGTTAAGCCAATTTTATTTGCTACTTATTAACAAACAATTTAAATCTAATACAATTATGATTAAACTTTACGATTAGGTTGTATGAACTAGTGCGACATTTAAAAAATCTACACACAACTTTTTATTTGCAAAAATAAAATTGACATAAAATTGACTAAGTGTAGTGGCATTTTGGATGTGCAACACTCTTAGAATTCATTATTTTTTCTTTTATTTCTAACATAACATATTTTATTATTTTTTGCCTTCCTTTTTTAGGGCATCTATTCTAACATTTTAATTGAGATGGATGTATTCATCAAAATATTCGTAATATTTTGTTTCTCTATTCTTTATTTCCATATCCTAGCTTAACATTTTCTTAAAATATATTTTAGTTTTTTGCTAACTTACCAAAATCAAAAAATGCTACAACATTGGCTCCAACTAGGGACTTCTCTCTCCTGTAGAATACATAGAACCCACAGATCCATGTTTGTTCTCCTTGGGCTATGGAGTCTTAGCTATGCAAAAATGGCATTGACAGTTGAAAAAGTAAAATAAACTAGACCTTTTACAATGGTAGTATTGAAATCTACTTCAACTTTTTAGTACTGAATGTAGTGCTTGAGAAATCTTCCATTAACAGGATATGTGGAATATTGACCCTCTAAATTTTGTAACACAAAAGTGTTGTTTCCTTTCACTTTAGCAATAGCTAGAGGTCCCAACCATAGGTTGTCAAACTTTCCATGTTTTCCTTTGTCTTCTCTTCTAGAATCCCATCTAGAACTAGATCACCCTCCTTGAAGTCCCTTTCTCTTACTTTTTTATCAAATAGGTTCTTCATGTTATTTTGATACTTTTTCAATTTGTATTGAACTTCTTCTCTATTCACATTTAGTTCAATGATTTGATTTATCCTCCTTGAAAAAATCATTAGGTTCACTAGTTGAATGCTGCAAAAACTTTAAAATAGGGAAGGCCAAGTTAGTATGGAAAATTGCACCTTTCCCATAAACTAACTAAAAGAGAGATTTTCTAGTAGACCTCTTTGGAGTAATCCTGTTTTCCTAGACTACATAAATTAGATGAGTGTCCCATGCCTTTTTATGATATGCTAAAGTTTTTTTGATAACCTTTAACAGACTTTTATTGAGTGACTCTGCAAGACCATTACCTTGAGGATAGTATGGAGTTGAATGATGTAGCAGAATATAATATTTTTGGCAGAATTCAATCATTTTAACACTGGAAAGAGATGTTGTGCCATTGTCAATAACAATATGGGTTGGGAAACCAAACCTAGATAAAATATTTTATTCAATGGATTTGATTACTACTGAATGAGTAGAATTTCTTATTTGAATTGCTTCCACCCATTTAGTAAAGTAGTCTGTTGCAGTGAGGATCCATCTATGTTGATTACTTGAAGTAGGATGAATCTCTCCAATAAAATCTAATCCCCATCGAAGAAAATGTGTTGAAACTATTGTTGGGATTAGTGGGAGAGCTGCTAGTTTTTGCTTACCAGCAAACATCGAACAAGGGACACAACTTTTAACCTTTGCTCCTACTTGAAAGAACAATGTTTGCCAATAAAATCCTTCCCTTAATATCTTATATGTTGTTGCTCTCCAAGCATAATGTCCTTCACAAAATCCTGTATGAAAATGATCAATGATCCCTTTAGCCTCTAATTCTGTTAAACATAATAGTAAGATATTTAATGGGTCCTTCTAATATAGATTTCTATTTATAATACAGTACTTGACTACTTTCAATTTGAGAGTTTTACATTGAGTTTTGGAGAATGATGCACGACACTCAAAATGAATCAATAAATTTACAATATCTTAATACCAATCCGATAAAAAATATTTCTGAGCAATATGTACAGAAATGGTTTGATGGGTGTTGGGAAGGTTCTTGTGGATTCTCCCCTTCTGCATAAAGAGAAGGTTCTTGTGGATTCTTCTCATTTGGATTTTGGGAAGGTTCATGTGGATTATCCCTTGGTATTTCCAGAACAGAGTTGATTCCTAATAATTTACAGTTGGATTCAGCAAGAATCTTAGCTAATCCTTGACCCTTTACTAGCTTTGTGGTTTTGATAGTTAGATCAAACTCCAAAATTTGAGTGATCCATCTACCTCTCCTCCCATCAGTATCTGGTTGAGTGAGAATAGTTTTAACAACATTGTTGGGGACATAGGCTATAATGGTTGAATGTAAAACATACATCCTAGAAGATTTCAAGGATTGGACTAGGGCATAAGCCTTCTTTTCAACTATATCATATTTGAGCTTAGAATCCCTCATGACTATGTTAGAAAAGGCTATAGGTTCATCATTGGAAACTTCATTCTTTTGTAATAGAATATTAGCAAGGGTTGTTTTAGAGGAAAAGGAAAAGATACTGAATGATTTGGTATAAACAAGACTGGCCAAGGTTGGAGCTTCATAAACGGCTTGCCTAATTTCATCAAATGCATGCCTGGGAGAGATACTCCATTTAACTTCATGCCCCTTTTTAAGAATATCAGTTATATATTTTACAATTTCAACATAATTAGGTAGGAACCTTCTTAAAAAGTTGATTTTACCTAGAAAATATTGAACTTCCTTTTTATTTATTGGTAATGATGATGTTTGGATGGTTGATACTCTTTTTGGATCAATAACTACTCCATATTTAGAAATTATATGGCCTAGAAATTTACCTTCAGTGATAGCAAATAAAGACTTCTTTGGATTCAATGATATTCCAAATTTCTTGTTTCTTTCAATAACCTTCATCAAGAGCTTTAAATTCTTTTTATCAGAATTAGAATAAACTATAAGGTCATCAAGATAAATAACAAGAAATTTGTTTACCTGGCCTACAAAATCTGTATCCATAGCTCTATGGAATGTAGCTCCTACATTTGTCAGACAAAAAGGCATCCTTGCATACATGAAAGTACCCCAAGGTGTTGTAAAGGCAGTATTTTCCCTATCCTCTTCGTAAACCATAGTTTGATTATAACCAAAAGAACCATCTAACATAGAAAGTATGTTAGCTCTAGAAACTTGTTGATGTAATTGATCCATCTTTTTTTTCTCAGTAAATCTATGCTATTGTATTATGTACAGTAAAACTTTACAGACACGGTGTCAATATGTCCAAGGCCATTTGTGGCTCTTTGGACTCGGCTTTCACGGCACAAAAAATGCCCTCGCAGCGGCCTCACAAATAAACTTGAGCTACCCATAAAGGGCTATAGTAACCAGACCAGGATCAAAATGACACTACCCACGCAGGGGCACAGGATCAAAACGACACTACCCACGCAGGGGCACAGTAGCAAAACCATACTGCCCACGCAGGGGCCTCATAAGACTATTGACGGTTTGCCTGACAGGCATTACAAAATTAACAGGAGCGAGATGAAGATTTGGACTTGAAACTGAAAAGACAAAAAACAGAGCCATTAACCAAGACAGAACCTGAACAAAATTGGATGAGGAGGATGTGAGCCAGCTGAGGGCTATTCCTCTGGCTTTTCCTCGACCACCCTGCACCATCCGTATTTCTCTCGCAGGGAGTCCCAATCGTCCTCATCGTCCTCCTTGGAAGTCGATGCCTTCTGAGCCTGAGGGCTTTTAGGAGCTTGCTCAGGTGCCTCCACAGGTTTCTTCCCTTCCTCGACTGAGCTTCCACCTGGGAGCTTCTCCAGACTGCGCGAACCTTCTTCATCGTCTTGAGTTTCCTCGATGAACAAAATCGAGACATGTGCATTAATACGTGGTTTGTCCATCGAACTGCCGAATGTGAAGATGGCGGACCCGAATGCAGGTGCAAGGGCTGGTTCAGGATTAGAGCTGCTCGCATCCATGAATTGGCTAGCCTGGATGGGGGTGGCTTGAACCCCTCCATGGCAGCGACAGCAGCAGCAGTGAAGGCAAGGCCTTGAGGCTAGAGGACGAGATGGCCTTCCTCGAGCAGGGCCCCTCCATCGAACCATCTTTGCAGGAGCAGTGGGGGCTTGTATAAATGCTGAAACAGGGTTGAAACAGCGCCCCACAGACCTGAGATGCCACCCAACTGAACCCAGACAGCAACCAACCAAGATTTCGGGCTTGTGACAGTCTTCAAGGAAATGCACGCAGGCGTTAGCAGCAGGAGCTGTAGCCTGGAGGGTAAAGCGGCATCCAGCAAATTGATCCTCGTAGCCCAATCCCTCTCCCTTTTTAACAAATCCATCCTTACCTCGGAACCTGTTCGCCATAACTGCAAGTTGCAGTCTCACCCTTTCACCATCCATTTCACCAGACTGCGCATTGAAAGCTTGCCTCTCGCTTTGTACAAACATTCCATGGCGGCGAGGAGTGCTTTGAATGCTTACCTTAGGCACGAGGTAGCACATGGCTGTCATGTGGCTCCTCACTGACACCCGTCCATTCACCCGCATCCGGGGGTAATTGATCCATCTCAGTGTAGAGCCTCTAACTTACACCTGATCATCCACTATTACCTACTGTTTTTCATCACTTATCTCTCTCTTTCGCCTCATTTTCCATGTAAAACCACCCAGATCATTACATTAGATGTCATTAAGCATGATCAAGTGAGCTTTGCTAATGTGTGACT